>JABFAK010000042.1:0-40595 GCA_013266265.1 Fusarium sp. NRRL 66182 | reverse complement strand
CCCCCCCCCCCATTGTTTGATGAGCAAGAGGCGGTGCGACTAAGCACCCCAGCACCACATGCGCGCGATCTTCCGCAGCCACGTGAGGAACACGTCCCAGAGGCGACTGTGCCGCAGATCGATTGGTCCACCAATGACTTCTTGCGCTGTACCTCGGTACCTACTCTAGATACCTATGTACTGTACATGTGTATGTACTCTCATGATAGCCAATACAAAGTGTCGCTGCAACGTGCAGTGGTATGCGTAGGTACAGTAGTTTGATGAATGCCATGTGGCAGTCGGGAGTACACCCATTGATCTTACAGAATACTCGTGTGCCGCGGGCCGTCTATCATCATGCCTATCCTCGTCAGTAAAAATTGTGCCGAACGTCACCGACTTGAGACAATCGGGCGTAATTGTGCAAGCTCAACCCTCGTCAATCTTTTCTATTTGTGTCTGTCCATGACTGAAAAGTCTGCACTGGTCGCCGACACGTGCGTGGTGGGTGGTCACTACCTAGGGGGCCCGCACGCAAGAGATCTAGCCGCCCTTCTGACCGGTACGATTTAGAGGCGTCGATCTAATGGACTAGTCGGGCCAGCTGGCAAGGATTGTGCGCCCAGCGACACCGCATATTTGAAGTCGTTGTGTACTATGAAGAGAAAATAAAAGCCACAAGAGTAGGTAGTAAGAGATCGAACACAAGAGAGAGAGAGAGAATAAGAGAAGGCGAACATTTGGTCCAAAAGATGTGAGATGCCTGAGGTATACCTATCAGAATATGTCTTCCTGCCAAAGGTAATGTAGGTACCTACCTACCTTTAGTTAGGTAGACCCTGATGTACGGCAGTTACAACTTCTGTCTTTAATGTTGCCGTCTCTACCTAGGTAGCCAAGTAGGAACCAAGGTAACTCCTGTTATTACTAGGTTAGCCAATCTCATCCACACCCTTGTCAATTTCATTCCAAGTCAAAAAAGAAAAAGAGAGAGAGAAAATCACGACTGAGGGGAAAAACGACCGATTTCAGACTGAAACATTTGGTCACCGGCTCCGACCTTCCTTATACCAATGCTTCAGCTCATGCATGTTGCCATTGCAGCCTCTGATTTGGAGCCCGGCCAAGGTTAATTCCACTGCAAACATTGCTTTTGTTGTTATTTGCATCATGCGACAAACACCACAAACCTCCTGGGCCCCTTGAATTTCGTGCATGATATGTTTGGGCATGGTGCAAACTCAATAGTCGATCTGGTTTTCCTTAGCACGCGGGCACCAAAAGCCCAGTACATACTACGTGCAGGACGCAGCCAGATAGATACACACTCATGGCGATGCTATGCAATGATGGACGAACATGACTGATTGTTTGCTAGCAATTCTCGAGTGGCTTCTCCCGGCATTCACCGCCAGAACCTACATACATATCTTGGCCTATTTCAGTCTCCATAACCGTTGGAGGGAGCCTAGACGGGTATTGTTGTAACTTAGTTGGTCTTGTTTTATATTTGCCTCCCAGCTTCAGATAATCATCCGTGGGAATAACCCACCAACCAAGAATGCCATTTCTTATGGCGGCCTTCATATTATCTTGTTGCTTCATATCTCATCCAACTTTGCTCAGTATAAATACAGGATAGACGAATTTCCTGTTCGCGAGAATTGCTTGTTTGACTCGACGGGACACACACATATAGTTAATCTCCATCCTTCACAGCCGCCGTGTCCGGCTCTACTGCAAGGGCCCCATAAGCCATCTCGAAACTGGATTCCTCATTGAGAGGGTGTTCGCTGCCAAGATTTACTCTTCTGGTGCTGTCGACCTGATCGATGCTTAGTTCGTTTGCATACCAACGGACACGCTGACGGCATCTTGCAGTTCCCTTGGCTTCACAAGATGTCCTGTGTTGTTTTGGTCCAACGCAACATCCTATGCAGATAGGGTCTTCAGGTACGTCGACTGCAGGTTTCAGTTGGAATTCGAATCCTATATACACAGCTCTAAGAGAGTCATTGGTAATCCACGTGTCAAACATACATTCTATATCACTAGCGCGATGTACTTGCATATTCTGAAAACTTGAAGCCAGCGTCCCATGTATGATGGCTTGGTTGTATCCCCCAATGGACCTCTGAGTTGAGGCTCGCCAGTATTCGACAGCCGCCTTGGTACGACAATCCATACAATTGCACAATCGGTTTCGTAAACCAAGTGTCGTTACGATTCCTTCACAGGAAGTCGACTATTTCAAGTGCTAGCCAAGTTATTATATGCTCTTCAACCGTTAGTCCAGAACAGCGAAATAACCAGTCTTCGATATGTCCCAGAGATCAAAGCGTCGTTACAAGCACGTCTTACTGGCATCGGATACTACGACAGGTGCCGGCATGGTAATGGCGAAGCTTGTCATACCGCACTCGTTTGGCTCAACAGATCATCACGCAAATTCGCTTGCTGCTGGCAACACGTTGCGTCCCCAGATGAACCATCTACCGTTACGGGCCTTGCATCAGCCTCCCTTTTTTCCCTTGCTAATCCCACACGCAGCCGACAATTTTCGTCTTACCAGATCGGCGAGAAATTAAGGTCGTGGACCGGCTGACCAACAAAATACAGGATTTCTCAATTGACTCACTTTTCCCCTAACAATGTTGCGGGCTGAATCAGCTATGATAGTCCACGCTGTGGTACCAAGATTTTGTCTCGTGGCGAACTGAGCTTACAGTAATTAATACAAGCCGCTGAGGCACAAGCAGGAGGTTGGCCCTTATCGGAGGCTCATACCGTAAGGGCTTGCATCCTAGCACACGATCAGGTCAACAAGCTCACGGAAGGACAACGACACAGCGAGCGGTGCACTTTCAATACTGACCGCTAAAGGACCAATACCACGTTGATAACGTCCATCACCTGGGAGGTGCGGAATAGTTGTCATACGGCACCCTTTCGCGGCAACTTGCTATGTCCACTATCAGGGCACGGCGATGTGGTAGAGAACGCATACACTTCCACTCCACGGCGATCAAGCGCTTGGATCGAGTTTCGAAACCCCTAGCCCAACGCGTAGCTAGCCACTTGAATGTCATGCCCAAACCTTGCCTGTTCAGGCCAATATCAGGTAACTCGGGACTGATGGAAAACAGTCTAAGCAGGGAGGATCGAGGCGTTGTCTCTGTGCAGAATCTGACCAACAGACGTCATGGCCCTAGGACTCCGCAGCGCCATCAGCCCAATCAAGTCAGTCGAGTGCCTGAGACGATAAGTGTACAGTATCATCACTACGTCCCCTCCGTGTCTCGCCCATTCGACTCTGCTAGTTATCTTGCTCTTTTTCCTTTTTCATTTTTCCTTTTCTTATTTTTATTGGTCAACCACCCATCCATCTATCCATCTCCATTTGGCTTCCCCTTGCACATATCAGCCCCGTCTCTCCACATCGGAGAGGCTTACAGGCCTAATACATGTCCATGTACGGTCTTCACTCTTCATAAGACCGCCACGGCATCTAGGTACTTTGTATAGCGGCCGCATGGCCTGAGTCTCGTTTTAGCGAGACATGCATCTTCCTTCAAGACGGGGCCCAGAGCTGAACCATCTCGGAATACACGAGAGATCGCCCTTTGACGGAAAGCTCCTCGCCCTCCATGATTATGTACAAACTCAGCTGACAACAAGAAGAATGTGAGCGGAGATGAGTGTTTACTGGGAATAGTAAGGGAATGATATAGCGACATGTCTTTCCCAGGGTAACATTATCCATCAAACTAACATCCAACGGTCTAGCCTTGCAAGTTACGAGTCATGCATGACTACACCAAATAACTCATTTGACTCGTCGGCCAAGTGTGCATTGGTCAGGTTGAGAAGGATATACGGACGTACGTTCTTGCTAACCAAGAAAGCACACACTAGTTAGAATGCCTAGGTCTGCTAAGCGTTTCATCTATTTTTGCAAAGCGTTTGGCTGTAAGGTGATCAGGCACTGCTGCACTGGGCGAGATGCCGAGTGTTGAGTCTCTCCTAGGACCAACGCCAAGAAAAGCTGCTGCTTTGCAATCGGCCGTCTTGTATCCGTCGAGAGGGCCTAGAATGGTTCAGCAGGGATTCATTCTAACATCTAGGCATTAGAGTAGACGCCCTCCCTCTGTGTCTATGTACATGAGCATGGCTAGCATATCGCATTGTTTGCTATTGGGAATAGTTGAGACGGAGCCTAGTCCCTGGCTCGAATTAGAATTTCATTTAAAAACGACCAACATTGTCACGAGATCATCTTATTAGTGATGCTAAAAGCAATTATTTAGAACAGCACATTGTTGCTTCAGGGACGACCAGTCTCTGTGATGTATAACATTCGTCAAGGACCGACAAGCCATGTATGTATCTCATATATCACATCTCATCCGTAACAGATACAAATATACCAGCAAAATACACCCGCCCTTGATCCCTCCTGTCATTTCCCATGACGCAGACCGCTTCTATGCAAATCATTTTCATCTGAATCAAGAGCTGCAGCCCTAAAACTCAAACTCTGGCCTGAACACATCCGGATCTACACCCGCAACGGTCTTCTCCGCCAGATCTCGCCGACCCATCTGCGTAAACACACGCCGAAGGGTGTCGTAAAGGGTGCTGCTACGGTTCTGGGCTGACATGCGGTCGAGCGTCTCGTCGACGTTGCTGGCATTGTCGCCCAGGATCTCGTATGCTTTGCTCCGGCCGGACTTCTCAATGGCCTTGTGCATCTCCAAGGCGGCCAGGAAGTGGCAGGCCGCCTCGTGGTGGCAGTGGATGTTGATGCAGCTCACGCCAAGGTTGTAGCGAGCGCGCACAAAGTTGGGGGCCATGGCGAGGGCCTCTTGGTATGCCGCAATGGCTTCCTCTGAGCGCCCGCTGTTGGCAAGGGTTGCGCCAAGGCGGTTCCAGAGGAGATGAAGCTGCTCTTGCTGGTTCGAGGTGCCAACCTCTGACGAGTGGAGTGCTGACTGGAAGCAATCAACTGCCTTGTTGTAATCCTCTGCGCCATAGAAGAGGACGCCGAGGCCGACCTGCACATCAGGATCCATGTGTTCACCATCAGGACTCAATTGAGCTGCTTTGATGAACAGATTCGTCACCTTGTCATGAAGCTGCTGGCGATCTGTGAAGCCCAGCTCGGCAGGGGGATGCAGGTCCTTGGGGTCAAGGATGTTGGGATACTTAACTGACAACCACCGTTCGAGTGTTCGATATGCTGTGCTATCGTATCCCTCGTTAGTGTACGATACAGCCAGACCCATCAGTGCCGCCAAGTTGTTGGGGTCTTGCTTGAGTGCCTGCTCGAGAGCCCGAATCGCCGCCGTCTCCTTTTCGTTCTGCGCCTGAGCTGTTCCTAGGTAAACCCACGCTTCGGTGTGATTGGGATTCTGTTGAACAGCGGATTCGAAGGCCAGGGCGGCCAGAGAGAGGTTGCCACCTTCTTTCATGATTCGCACACCCTCCTCGAAAGCGTTCTTCTCGTCACGGAAGAAGTTGTCTTGTTCAAACAGGTAGGTTTCGACGGCCGGGTCGCCGAGGCGGCCCCAGTCGCCCATACCTTCGAAATCGGGCATCATGTTGTTGCTCCACTCGGTATCGAATTGATCGAAGTCTTCTTGCATGGTCCTAGCAGCAGCCGTCTCAGCTTGTATTCCTCTCCATATAGATTCGAAGTCACCGTACTCATTAGTTTCAGATGTTAAACCTTTATCCATCTCATTAAGCTCCCGCTCGGCAGCATTTGCCTCCGCATGCTCCTTCTCCTTGTCTTGCAGCTCCATCGAAGCGAACTGCTCCTCCCATTTGTGGTCGTCAAGCTCCACGAGGCGTCCCTTGCCCTTAGCGTCCTGCTGTTGTGGTTGCTGGTGCATATGTTGCTGGTTCTGGTACATGGGCTGGAACATAGGAGTATAACCCATCGGTCGGTTCATCATACCACCCATCATGGGCCGTTGTTGGTTCATCTGGTTAGGAACGTTGCTCTGCATGGGACTCGCCCTCGCTGAAGAACCTTGTGCATTAATCTGCTGGAAACGGGCAAATTCGTCAGCGTTAAAGTGGCCTTGAGCGGCAGATGGTGGCTGGAAAGCTGATTCCATCGTCGGCTGGCCATTGAAGTCATGCGCCCATGTTGGTGATGCCGAATTTGCTCGCATATGAGACTGAGCAGGGCTAAGAGGGCCCATTTGACCCGGTTGCATTGGAAAGTCTTGTTGGAGGCTCGGGCCCTGGTTCAGGAAACCGTTCATCATCTAAAGCAGCAAGACATGTGTATTAGTAATTCATTCATCAGCCCTGTTTGAGGGCATACCTCATCCTGTGGCGCATTGGCGTTCTGGCTTCGAAACCCATTTAGTTGTCCGCCAGGTCCTCGACCCACGAGACGGTCTTGCTGAAGGGTTCTGTCATTCTGGGTATGTTTATGGAGTTGGCTGAGGGGGTTTCCAGATGTCGAACATTCAGCACCACCCATAAACGACATGGTGATTTAGCGGTATGTAGGATTGCTCTTAAGTGGTCGGATGTATCGGGAATAAAGAAGGGGCGATAGAATATTGTAAGTTGATGTAATATTATGTTCACTTGATAAATTTATCCAGACAATGTTGTAGAATCGTAGTTAATAGATAGATCTAGGTTGGTTGGTTTCGAGTTCCTTCCAAGCTCTAGAAGTTGGCGGGGAAAATACCGAGGCTCCGCCTCTAATCGGCTACTGCAAGAGGTACCCGTGCACGTGACTGCGGGGAGAAGACAGGGTCTCACCGTGGCTCACCGAGTTAGGAACGGGGACCTCTCGGTAAGGAGGCTTTATCGATAAGCATTTTTTTTCCTTTGCGCTTCAGTCTCTGAACTTTTGCCTTTAGAAGTCTCATCTAGAATCTTTACCGGACACGTATCGCCACAAACATCCAGAATGCTCCGACAAGTGTATGACCAATTCCCTAAACAATGCTGCGATAAATCTGGTAGGCTAATATTTATCAAGCAAACCTCGCAATGCGCGCTCAAAGCGAGCCCTTGAGAAGCGCGAGCCCAAGGCCACTGAGAACCCCAAGACCTGTCTTTTCCTGCGTGGAACAACATGCTCCCAGATCATCCAGGACGCTCTCAACGACTTGCATCAGATGCGTCAGCCCCTCGCCAAAAAGTTCACAAAGAAGAACGCCATCCACCCCTTTGACGACGCCGCCTCGCTCGAGTTCTTTTCCGAGAAGAACGACGCTAGCTTGCTTGTCTTTGGTAGTAGCCAAAAGAAGCGCCCTCACACCCTGACTTTTGTCCGCACCTTTGGTTACAAGGTCCTCGATATGCTCGAGCTCTACCTCGACCCCGAGAGCTTCCGCACCATCGCCCAGTTCAAGACCAAAAAGTTCGCCATTGGTTTGCGACCTATGTTGTTGTTTGCTGGCACCGCCTTTGAGAGCCCCGTGAGCAACGAGTTTACTCTTGCCAAAAGCATGCTCACCGACTTCTTTAAGGGTGATCCTAGCGACAAGATCGACGTTGAGGGTCTTCAGTACATCGTCTCCATTAGCGCTGAAGACAGCACTGGCGACGGCGACGTCAAGCCCGCCATTCACCTGCGAGTCTATACCATCAGCACCAAGCGATCTGGCCAACGCCTCCCGCGCGTCGAAGTCGAGGAGATTGGTCCTCGCATGGACTTCCGCATCGGTCGTGTCAGAGAAGCCGACGAGTCGATGCTCAAGGAAGCCATGAAGAAGCCCCGCGGCCTCGAGGAGCGCACCAAAAAGAACATCACGACTGACGCCATGGGCGACAAGATTGGTCGTGTACACCTGGGCAAGCAGGATCTCAGCGAGCTACAGCTGCGCAAGATGAAGGGTCTCAAGCGAAGTCGAAAGGATGCCGAGGAGGAGGTGGATGTGGTCCAGGGAGAAGAGGAGACCAAGCGGGTGAAAAAATAGTAGATGTATGGCATTGCAGGCTCGGAGTTGGGCGTCATGGAAAAGGTCCTGGGGAGGCCATGTTAATTAATTTACCACAATGAACCCCTAAATTGTGTTTTTGCACCGACGATCTGGCCATCAACGTACTGCTCACAATCTTCAAGAGACAATCATAAAGACCTTGAACCGCATTCATCTATTGCTATAGACATTATGTACTACTATAATTAACGTCATACTGTCCACGTTGAGAGTTCTTTCTTTCGACAGACTCGGACGGTTCTATCTATCCAATATAGAATAAGAAAGTCACGACAAGCCGATCGACTGGATCATGAGGCTTGTTGCTATCTAATAGTCCTGTTTCCCATACCCACATCTACCATTGAGCTCATTAATCGTGGTGTAATACGATATAAAAAATATTACCATAATCAAGCCTTGGTCAATTCATCAAAGGACATACAGTATTGAGCTCGTCCCTGCGTCATTTGTTGTTGCGTTGACCAAGTACATAATCAGACAAGAGCTTTGGAAACTTTGTATCCGCATGCTTCATGTGCTGATCTGATGTAGGAATTCAGAGTGAAAAGATGGTCGTGAATCATCGAGTGCGCGAGTTCAAGTTGCGCGTGCTTCTCATCAGGTCTGGCGTGAAGACATGTCCCGTGCTGACTTCACTATTAGAATTGGGGACCAACAGAGTATCTAAAGAGGGCCTTGAGACCAGCTCTAAGGCCCAAGTCCCGATCCCAATACTTGTATGTCTATCAAGAGTAGCTCAGTCGGGTGAATCAGGCACAATCAGATCCTCATCTGCAATCGGGATAGGAGGTTGCGTGTGCTGGTGTAGCATTTCAGCAAACATCTCGATATGCTGCGTCATTGAGCCAACTGCGCTCTGCTGTTCTGGTGCCTGCTCTTCCAGATCGGTGCCCCAGATATCTCGCGGTATAGAGCTACCGTCTAACAAGGCGATCCTTATTGGCCATTCGAGGTGGCGCCACCACTTAGATCCAGACTCAAATAAGCTGACCAGGCCCATGACTTCCCGACGAGCAACATCTTGCAACCACCAGACATTATCCATTCGTTTCAGCAAAGCAAAGAAGCAGGCGAGAATGGCGAGAGCGCGAGGACGTCTCGCATCAACGAGATCAACGTACCGCCGCGAAACAGTGGCAGGAAACGTAAGAGCAGCGGCAGCATGGTAGTTCTTGTGTGCCCAGTTTAGTACGCTGACAGCATGTGAGTAAGCTTGAGTAGTCGATGCGACCAGGCGAGGATCCTCATTCATTAACTCGTCAGCTAAGCCCTCGAGCAGATGGCCAAAGAACGACTCTGGCGAACGCGGATTGAGATTAAGCTGGAAGCCTGGTTGAGAATCAATCACGACTTTGACGATGTCGCTGTGATGAATCCACTGCCACGAGTTTGCGACCACCGTCTTGACGCCCTGGAACGCATGAAACCAGGAGAGTGGAGGCACATATCGAACTGTCGAGTCACTGGCATCGCCATCTCCGTCGTCCTTGACAAAGATACGGGAGGCACTTGCTTGAAACGCAATCAAAGTAGCAGTGAGGAAGAGAGCCTCTGCGTTGTCAGGCGTGATGCCTGAACCTAGTGAGGCCCCAAATGCGGAAAGAGAGGAAGCCGAGTAGGCATGTGACGCTCGCACCAACGCCTTATCATTCGGAGCCATCGATCGCAAATGGAGCGCTGCGACAGAGAGGATGGCGTCGGCGAGGTACGTTTTTCCATTGCCAGAGAAGGCCATCTGGGGCACAGCGCGCTGCCAAATATCCTCAGCGGCAGGTGAGTTAGTCAAGAGTGTCCTCGACGTAACATTGGTGTAATGATGCATTAAACGCAGCTCCAGCATTCTTTCGCCGTAGTCTGCGGTGGGAGTAGACGAGGTTATCGAAGGTTGCGAGTAGACAGAATTCGGGGGAGAGGGATTTGGCCTCGGTGGTCTTGCTGGGCTGGATGGGGCCCGTGGACGTGTCAAAGGAGTCCTTGGGGCAGAGTTGAAGTTGGCTGTAGGCGCAGGCGAAGGTGTAGGGGCGCCAACGCTCTCGGTACTCGTGTTGGTAGTGACGGCGAGCTCCTCGAGGACATCGGGGTTGCTGAAGTCGCAGGGAACGCCATGCTTGGCACAGTTGCCGCATCGTGGATGAACTTCGTCACACTGCAGCCAGAGATACTTCGAGTCAGCCCAAGCGTCGACAAACAGTCATGGCAGAAGGACAAACACGCCATGTTATGCAATAGGTTGCGGCATAAGCAGAGAACTTTCAGAACCTACTTTTATTTTTCTGTTCTTGCACCTACGACAGCCGGCGCGTGACTTTTTATGAGAGCGTCGAGGCGGCATAGCGACTTAAATTTGACGAGAAGGGTGTTTTTTTTATCGTATCGATCGTCAACAAGCACCCGGAAAGTAAATGGAGAGGACTCTGAATCGTGAGCAAAGTCGAAGCATGGCCGCAGAGGCAGGGGCCTCAATGTGTGTAAAAAGGAGAAGCGATTGTGGAGAGAAATTATAAAGAAGGTCCCATGACGCGTGTTGAAGATGGAGAGAATTGATAATCGTGGTTGAGCACGATTATTTTTCCTCGTTACGTTGGACTAAGGTGGTTGCTTCCCTTGTAAGCAATTGCGGCGGTGAAGGAGGGATCGTGGGCTATTGTGATGTGATGAGTTGCGAATGAGGGCAGGAGAGATGCAGGCGCATGCGCAGGCGTAGGCATTGGCACAGGCGAGGCGGCATCCGAGTGGAGGGGCGGCCCCATCGGCAGGACAGCCTTAAGGTAGCGAATTAGACAGGGAAGTGGAAGGGAAAGGACTGCATTGAAATAAATGCACTGCCACAGCAGCAAAAGAACAAGGATTCAAATTACCCGCCTGTCTCAACGGCGGGCCGGGTTAGTGGGGGAAAGAACAACTAATGTTACGAAGATACTTTATACAAATATATAGTTTGGATTATAGTTAGCATTAGCCTTAATATTCCTGGAAATATGATAAGCGATTACCTAGACAGTGTTTACTTAAGGACCCTGGGAAAGACATGAGCACGCAAGATTACTCATGGACCCCTCTTCCTATTATGGAGTACTGAGACCTTCGGTTCAAACCTATCTTATACATGGGTATCTAGCTGTTGGTACAAATTACGCAGAATATGATTTTCATAATAGAATAGAAAAGACAAGCATCACAGTAAATCTTTCCAGAATAAAAGATCAGTTCATCAGCAGAGCATAGGGTCTTCTTGGAGGCTCTGTCGGATATGGAGTGAATGGATGGTCCGATCGTACCATGAGATCTACCGTCCTTTGGGGGAATAAGACAATGGTGTCCAATGAGAGGGTGGAATCAAGTCAGACTGAGAAAGTGTTGAGCCGTCGGCTCTGTGATTATTCCGATCAAAACTTATTCCTTTCACTCATGATCTCTACAGCTAATATATCACGCCGTTATGCTCTAGAGCCCGGATTATTCATCTTGCAAGCCCGCAAGTCCAGATCTGCTGACCTTCCTTTCTGAGTATGACGACACGAACAATCACGACATTCACTCGACCACCTGCAAGGGACCGCTTATCGTTTTTGAAAGCTCTCCCTCAAGTGCGTCAGCTTTTGCGGGGGAGATGGGAAATTGTGCCAATCTTGTACAAGAACGCCGCATTCTGATGCTCAGATATCCTTGCACTGGAAGTCGGTCATGGATGCTATTTGAGGGTTTTGGCTTATCCTGTATCGCCCTGATTCCAAAGCCAAAACAAAACCTGGCTATTATGGTAACGAGATCTGAGCAAAACTTTATAAAGTAGATGTATAGAAAAGTGGAGTTCTGTCCAAATAAGGGTTAATTGTAAGACACCGCTTACAGCCTCGGTTCTCTTTCTCTCTCATTTACGACACATAGGGCACATGATGCATCAGAGCCTCGCAGGTCAAATCAATTCTGCACCGCCTTTACTAATACACATGCAGATTACTCTCCGTTCCCTCTCGTAATTATCCGCTTCTCGTGCTCCAACGCACAGCACAAGTTCCCAGGTTTCCCCACTTGTCGCCGAAAGGGCCGTGTCTGGCCGCTCCGCCGGTCAAACGGTGCCTACGTTCCGCAAGGATTCTTTGGGCAAAGATAGGAACAAGAGATAGCCAAGGTAGGGGCGGGGGAAGGGCTTTTGCTACAGAAGCGGCACAGAATTTTATGTGTCCCCAACATGCTAATAAGACAAGTCAAAGTCGGCCAAGAGAAGCTTTTGTAAGCAGCGGCTGTATTTGTCATGCCAAGATACAAGACATGCGGCGTCGTGCGTTGATACGCAAAACACAACAGCCGATGGAAGCATTCTCAGAGTGGATTTCGGTCGTTTTTTTCTCTATTTTCTCCCCTTGGTCATCTTAACGGACGGCGACAGGGAAGAAGAAACAAGAAGAGAAACAAAAGAGCGGCGCCATCCGAACTATGGCCCTAGGAGGAGTACAACCCTTTTTGGTGTAAACAAGATGGAGGGGCAAGTAGACTGGGGTTTGTTTGTCTGTGTAATCAACTTCCCTCATCATCTCTTTTTTCGACTTACAAATAGAATACAACAAAGCCATGCATGGAAACACAGAAAAGGCAATCCATTCAGCTGTCTGTCTGTACAACCCAAGCACTGGGATCAGACTATAAATAAGAGAAACTCCCGGTTTTTTCTTCTCTAAAACCCTTCCATGATTTCAAAGGCTCCATCCTCCATCCTACGTAGCACACTCTCAGCTGAGCTCCAAATCCAAACCTGACGATAGAAACTGTACTTTGTACACCGAGAGCCGATAACCGGCCACGCAGGAGTTGTATTTCCTCACACGAGTCACCAACCAATTCTTTTTACGTTTTGTTTTCCTCCCCTCTCGTGTGCCTACGTCGCTGTCTGTGTCTCAAACTCTTCATCCCTCGCCGTGGTGACGTGATCGTCAAGGTTTCAAAACTCGGTCTCTTTTGTCTACGACACAGGCTACGCCCTCCGCCTTTTGCGCATCATCTCAGCCCTGGATCGCGTCAAACCGAGGCTTTCCTTTGTCTGTCCGGATAACCCTGACTTGGCACAGCGGAATTGCACAACAGCTGCTTTAGCTCTGATATAAAAAGGGTCCCTCCCAGCCAGACACGACGGGCCCAGGCCAAGGGGAAAAGTCTTAGCCCCGCCTCTACCTCCACTCGTCTCCGGAGCGCAGAGTCTATATTTATATTAACGGCTCCTTGACCACATCCACCAGGGTTTTCTTGACTCATATACATCTCTTTTTCTCCTCTCCACAGCTCTCTTTTTCTCTCTCTTTTTTCTTCTTTTTTCTTCTTTTTTTTTTCTTTTTGGAAATCATCCGAATACCTCCCATTTCCAGCTCATCGTATCATAGCAAAAATGTCGACCGCTGTTCCTCCCAACTCCGACCCCGTGGCCACCCCACCTCGCCCACCGTCCCCCGTCCACAGCTTCGGTACACTCGCCGTTCATGCCGGCTCCCCACATGACCCCGCTACCGGCGCCGTGATCGAGTCCATCTCCCTATCGACCACTTTTGCTCAGTCCGCCGTCGGCAAGCCTATCGGCGAGTACGAGTATTCGCGCTCCGCCAACCCCAACCGTGCCAACTTCGAGACCGCTGTTGCTGCTCTCGAGCACGCAAAGTACGCCCTCGCATTCTCCTCCGGCTCCGCCACCACTGCCACTATTCTGCAGAGTCTTGCTGCCGGCAGTCATGTCATTTCCGTCTCCGACGTCTACGGCGGTACTCACCGTTATTTTACCCAGGTCGCAAAGGCCCATGGCGTCAAGGTCACCTTCACCCCAGAGATTGAGGTCGATATCAGCGAGCACATCACAAGCGAGACTCGCCTGATCTGGATCGAGAGTCCTAGCAACCCTACTCTGCGTCTCGTCGATATCCGAGCTGTCGTTTCTGAGGCCCACAAGCATGGAGTCCTCGTCGTAGTCGACAACACTTTCCTGTCTCCCTACGTCCAGAACCCGCTCGACTTCGGTGCCGATATCGTCGTTCACAGCGTCACGAAATATATCAATGGCCACAGTGACGTAGTCATGGGAGTTGCCGCTTTCAACAGTGACGAGCTCAAGAACCGCCTGAGCTTCCTTCAGAACGCCATTGGCGCTGTTCCTTCTGCTTTTGACTGCTGGCTCGCCCATCGTGGTCTCAAGACTCTGCATCTGCGAGCTCGCGAAGCTAGTCGCAATGCCAGTGCTGTCGCCACGGCACTCGAGGCTTCTCCCCTGGTGATCGCCGTCAACTACCCCGGCCTTGACTCTCATCCTCATCGGCATATTGCCAAGAATCAGCACCGTGGTGGCATGGGCGGTGGCATGCTCTCGTTCCGTATCCAGGGTGGCCATGGTGCTGCCGAGCGTTTCTGCCAGGTGACAAAGATCTTCACCCTTGCCGAGAGTCTGGGTGGTGTTGAGAGTCTGGTCGAGGTTCCCAGCAGCATGACTCACGCGGGTATCCCCAGAGACCAGCGTGAGGCTGTGGGCATCTTCGATGATCTTGTACGCATTAGCTGTGGTGTCGAAGATGCTGAGGATCTCAAGAACGATGTGCTCCAGGCTCTCCAGAAGGCTGTCTCGGCATCCAAGACCAACGGTTTCAACGGTGTTAACGGCTCCAGCGGGCACTAGGCGTATATCCAGGATTTCCGTTTCCTAAATTCCTTTCTGCTACTTTAGAGGATGGCCAATCATGACACTTTATGAGAATTGCATTTCTTTTGTTCGAGGGTGCTTCAAAGCAAGATGAGAAGGAGATGGGGTGTGCTTTCAGTAAAGCCCCCAGGGCGGGCATTTATACAGCGGCGATGGTCAAAAACGGTGCGGGTTTGCATCTCTTTTGGTATTGGGGCTTGATAACGGCAAGCTACCTAAAAAATATCATCTAGTTTCTCGGTTACCTAAAAGCGTCCGTGAATTCGGTATGTGATGCAAGTGACTTCTGGGCCGTCAAGCATTTCCGTCGTCAGAAGGCGGGATGCTGAACAGATTCTCTGTAAATTCATTCGCCATGCTATTCTCGGCAGTCCATTCGTTGCGACGTCGATGGATCTCATTCATGCCTTGGCATGCGGTCTCAGCGATGTAGTGCAGTTCGTCGAGCGTATTAGAATTACAATTAGCAAAGACACCGTCGATGCTGCGTTGCCATTCTGACGTCGAATTGGCAACAGCTGTCTGGTATGCATTAGTGTCATACTCTACCACCCCCAGAGCGCGATCTCGTGAGCAGAAATTATTCATAAGACAGTCAAATTGAGTATCTGCGGGCAGATATTCGATTATCTCCTTGCCAGGCGCCGTGGGCTGGCGGATGCCCATGACCACCTCGACGAAGCGCTGAGAAATACTTCGACCAAGCCCGCAAGGGTCGACTAGGTCAAATTCGGGCTGATTAGGCATATCTTCTAGCATGTAGTGATCGTATGCCAGGAAGGATGCCCGACAGATTCTCAAATGAGGTGTGGCACATCTCAGCGCTATGGCAATCCAATGACAATCTTCTCCTGGGCGTTGGTTGGGCATTCCGATCCAAAGAATTTTCTTAGAATCCTCGTTCCAGTCGCGTGACTGCTCAACTTTGAGATAGACTTCGTTAAGATAAAGCTCTTGTAGTGTTGGACCAAAGTTCTCCGCAGTGCGGACGAACACTTCGGGGCACAGCTCAATCCTCTTGAGCTCCAAACATGTCAGGTTAGAATGTATGACACTTGGGGCAGGCAGTGACTTTGCGCGCCACTCATCAATGGGCATTTGCCAAAACTTGGTCTGCTTCAACCCTCGCGGTGGACGATCGTCGTGATCCATCCCAATCAAACAAAGACTCTTCAATTCCCCTGCATGCCCAACCAAGTTCCAGAGGCAAGATCCAAATAAGCCCACGGTAATAGGCTCGCTTTCGTGTCTTCGTAACGTCAAGACCAGATGTTCCAAAACCTCCAAAACTTTCATGATATTCATCACATCGATCGGGTTCATCAAAAGGTGGCGTATCGCTACGTCGGTCACGTTCTCTATGACGAGAATATTGAGTTTGGCTGAGTCTTCTTCGGGCCGTCGAGCAAAGGCTTTCAATGTGTTGGCCAAGATCATGGTGGCGGCATTGCAGTGCCGGCCGACAAGTTGGAAGGGAAGGTTGAGCCGCAGACGGTCGACATCGCGGCAGTAGAATAGCATCTCCTCAACCTTCTGGTAGTAATCTATTTCGGTGAAGGATGTCTCGTTCATGCAGTATTTCTTGTGTAGCGTTTGACAGAAGTCCGCCATGGATGGGACTCGCGCGAAGACGGTATCAAGGAATTCAACTTCCACTATTCGATTATCCTCGTTAGCTGCTGTCTGCATATGCAGAGGCACGGCACCGCGAACTCACGATCATCCCGCAGGACCATCAAGTCGATGTATAGACTCTTGCAATGATATCCGATCGTTTGTAGCGCATCGATTTGAGGGAGTGTTACGCCGCTCGTCTTGCTCAGCCGCGAGAACTCTAGATCGAGAGTCCGACATACGAAGGGTTTGAGGACATGGTCAAAGACGCGGCAGACAAGTCGAAGGTCTAGAACTGCGTTTTTAGGGCCATGGATTACACATTGTGTAAGTATTGCATCGACAAGCTCGCGTGGTAAACGATCCATGGCGGAGATGTGATGGTGATGATCCCAGGTTTAGAGCGGGTTGAAGATGATTGAAAGGGGAGATGGTGGAGGGGTCGACAGCAGTCGTTGGAGGGCATCGAGGGCTACCCTGTGACGGTGAATTCAAGTCAGTGCATGCATGAGTATGGGCTTTTGGGAATAAGGGTAACAAAGCGCTGCGGCTGTTGTTGATAAGTGTATACGTACTACGTAGGTAGTGAAAGCTGGAGTTGTATGATAAGTAGCTTTGGTTGTTTGCACTGGAGCTACCGTATTCACCAATGAATATTATCATAGGAGCTGGAGATCGTCATGCAGGGTCCCGACCGCGTCAAGCTCCCCACCCCCACTGATTCAGCTCTCGTAGAAGTACAGTAGAGAATCGGAAGTAGGGATCAACTTGTTGATACAAGTATTTTTGGTAGGAATAAAGGCTCGTTCATTTGTTCCTTTTCTTCTGGTTGTCGGTTGTACTTGGTCCTATTGTAAATATAAAATTCAGCTATGCATTGACTGAACTATTCCATGTCACATTACAGATATTGATTCTACACAGTCTGATAACATTGAAATAGCAAGTTTATACATAACGATAAAGAACATAGTTAGCATGGTCTTTTGTATCAACTGTCGACAAGGTCGCCATATCCTCAAAGATGAAGAATGCGCTTCGGCAAACAGAAAAACAGCGCCCTTTGTAAGGAGCAAGCTGCTGCAGTAGGGAATGCAACAAGATTTGAAACTGATACTCGCAATATAAGCGGAAACAAAGAGTATTTGACGAGATACGAGCATGGAAGCATGGCGACTAGCTGATGAATGATACCAAACTAGATCATGTTTAGTTAGGTTAAACACGCAGCAGCTACGCGCTGTAGCACGTCTTGATCGATAGTCCCACGCGCTTGTTACGCGTTGGAAGATTTGGGTGGCTCAGCAGCAGTTAATGCTGCCAAAACGTTAAGAATGGATGAAAGCCAAGCCAAGGTTAAGCCGCCCGTGATGTGGTTACAGAGAGTCTACCGGGATCTAGAACTTACACCAAGTCCATTCAAGCCGCAGCGTGCGGGTTTATGATGCTTGTGATGCAATAACCAGACCAAATGCTAGGTGGCCCGAGAGGTTGGGACTGCACTTGGTTAACCAGTAGCTCAACGACTGGATTTGCGAAGTAGGCAAGCGCCCAACCTCTCTCTCTCCCATACTTGACAAACATAGATAGGTGATTGGTGGCTGAATATTATCCCCTAATGAAATCAATACCCGGCGTCTATATGACCTCTAGGGTTATCAACCAAAAAAACTTTACTCTATATACCGCAGGGCTGTTGAGCCTGACTTACAGAGTCTAGGGCGCGGATTGTGGCATCTAATTGGCGAAACGCTATAGGAGCTTCTCGCCAACGTTATCAAGAGTCTCCTCGTTTGAGGGCTGGCCTCTTTGGTCTCAGTATGGCCGGATTGGAAAGCCAGGAGTGGTACAGAGGCCATGAGACTATAACCGCTCAGCCTGGTCATCCTATCGCAACTCATCTATCGCAACTCATGCTGCGACAAGAACAACAGGCGAGGAACACTCGACACTCAAACAAGGGGGAGATGGGCAGATGGGATAAAGTGACGCACCTTAGATGGGACCAGACAAGGGAGCATTGAGCCAAGGGTAGAGTTTCGCGCTAGCCAAGACTTGTCGCCCACTTGTCAATTCGGTCAACTACGAGGAAGTGAAAAAAAAAAACCAATCTCGGCGGAATATTTTGTTTCTACGCCGTCTGGGCATTGTGGGCATCGTGATCATGAAGAAAACCATTGCTGTAACAAGCGTTCTTAGTTCGCCTGAACTAGGCATCCCGGCTTGGAATACGTTATGATATTTGTCCGCATTCGTATCATAACATGTTTCAACGGCATCAAAGATGTCAGAAATGTGTATGGTATGGATGCATTGCTTGTTTGTGGTCCGGACTTTCGAACTGTCTCAACAATAGAATGAATGGTGCATGCATGGTGAGGTATCATAGGAGATGATAACCTACCTTACCCAACATGGACAAAAGGTCCGGGGGTCGGATATATGGGCGCCGGGACCCATGGGAGAAAGATTAGCATCTTGGCAGCCCTTCTCATCATGAGATGAGCGGTATGGGGATAAAGAATTCCCTTTCCTGTTCACACTTTCCCGTCTCTTCCGGAGTGGCGCCGCTGGGGAGATGCAGTGCTAGTTGCAAGGTGTAGAACCAGCCTCGCACTAAGAAGCTATGGCTCGTGTTTGCTGAGCCAACCTGATCACGATGCAGAGATGTTTTCCATTCGTAGCGAATTGCAGCAAGACCCGTATAGACAACTGTCCATAACTATAGTCCAGTCTCTTTCTCTCGTTTTACGAGCAATGGGATATGGATTCAGCCAAGATGGTCCGTGCCAGTCATAAGAGACAATGATGATGCGAGACACTTGAGGTAATTGGCTCGTCTCAGATATAGGCCTCTTTGGATGCCGGGACGGAGCTAGGATTTGAGCTCACGGAGGTAAAAGTAAAACTCGGCGCTGGGGGGGGCTCCCTGTGGTGGTAGTGTAACTTTGTAATGGGTTCACAGACAGAGTGACCAGCTCAATTGAGTGCTCGTTCAAAATACAATCCCTGGTAGACTGTGTGACAATTGTTTGTTCCACTTGTTCGGCCCTAGCCGCTTCCCTGGTCCTCGTGATTCTTGATTAAAGGTAGGTTTGGTCAAGCTTCATGACTGCATCTGGTTTGCCAATTGAGTTATTTGGTGTTCATGAAAGTTGAAGCCAAGGCAAAAATGGACGAAAAGGACTACGTAGTAGCTTGATCACCATCTTTGCTCACAGGCATTTGGAGAAAGATGTGGATACAACGCGACCTCTAGGCTCTAGCCGACTTGTGCCTGTGCGTCTTTTCCCTTGTCGAGAGAGTTTGGAGCTATGAATGGAGCGACGTCTATGACAGATGCGGCGCGGAGGTGATTTTATTGGTCGAATAACTAACTGCCTAGAAGCTGTTGGATAGGTAGGTATGTACAGAGTACCATGGTTAGGTTGCGGATTGTGGGCGCAGGTGCAGGCGTGGATGTGGATATGGACGTGCCGGGGCCGATTTCACAGCTGGGCCGGCCTTGTCTAGGTACCTACCTAGGTAGGTAGGTAGGTAACTGGAAGGCAAGGTAATCAAACCGAGGTCTGATTGCACCTGCCCAGACAAGGCCAAGCCAGACCGAATCCGATCGTTACTTCCTACCCAAGCAAGCTACAGTACTCCGTGCCTACCCAAAGTTTCTGTTGCTCCAGTGCTCCCTCTTCTTAAACCTACCGCACCTGCCCTCAACTCTTCGCATTTTTGCGCTCCTTGCCTCTGCTCCTTCCTTACCGTTTGCATCACGCTTCGCATTGCTGCGTCAACATAAAAAGGTCTCCACAGCTAACTCACCTTGCGAAAAACAACAAATTGCAGAACATCGTCATCATCCCAACTGTTGCACCGCCTTCATCTTGATATTGTATCCATACACAATCAACATCATTCAAGATGCGTTCATCTTTCGCCATTCTCGCCATGGCCGTCTCGGCCGTCTCGTCTCAGTCGAGCATTCCTACCTACGGCAGCTCTCTGAACATGACCATTGACCCCAACTCTGTTGACTTTGCCCTTCGATGTACGTAGGAGCTGTTGGTCCTCCTATCTTTGGTTCTTGATTTGCTAACTCATATTCCCATACAGCTGATTGGTGCGGAGCTCAGCAAAATACCTGCGATACCCTTTGCAGTGATGATACGTCTGCGAACGAATGTACCGAGGTATGCGTGGCTCTCCAATGCTCCATCTTCTTATCTTGCTCTTCAGATTTCCAATGAAGCTAACTCTTGATCTAGGAGGACCTTGAGTATGAATGCACCTGCGCTTCCAACAACTCGGCTCCCGGTCTTCAGTACTACACTCAGACCATGCCCACCTTCATCTGCCAGACCTTGTTCGCTCAGTGCATTGAACAAAACACCGGCAGCGCGAGAGATCAGAGGGAATGTACTTCCAAGATCGACGATCTCTGCGCAGAGCAGGCCCCTCCCAGGAACCTCTCCAGCGACGACGACAGTGACGACGATGATGCTACCAGCACTGCCAGCGACACTACTGCAACCGCCACTGAGTCAGCCGATGCCACCGATACTGCGGAGTCTGTATCTTCGTCCACCTCAGACGGCCTTGCTGCCCCTACCATGGCTCCAGCGGGCAAGGGTGCTGCTGCCGCTCTCGCTCTCGGCATGCTGGCCTACCTGGTCTAAATGTTGGAGGTTGAAGCGTGGGGTGTTGCGATCAGCAGTACCACGACATAATCCCGGTACCCCATCATGTTCCGTACTGTGTCAGTGGATACCAGGTTGAGTTGCTTACATGCGTGCTCGTTTTCACTTCTCTTGCCCAATTTTCTTTCTTTCTTAAAGTACACCTTTTCGAAATGCAATGCGATACCTTTTGATGAGTAAAGACGGACGATGGAGACTTTGTTTAAGTTTGGACGAGGTAATGACACGCTCCGGCGTACCGACGGGTGGATTGATGAATTCAGGGCCTCGATTTGCAATGGATCGATAGCCTTGTGCGACCTTGCAGCGAGGATGAGAGAAGGGCACGCTGTGAAGGGGTGGGATTTGTTTATGCATCCGTTCAAGCCATAGCAAGAGGCGAAAGGGAGTAGGAAATTTTGATATTGCAAAGAAACGGCTTGGTTTTCGAGCCTTTTTCCCTTGTATCTTTCCATAACCAAGGGGTTGTGTGTGTGTGTGTGTGTTGAGTGTCGTGTGTACAGAGAAAAGTTGTGCTCATTCTATTTTGCTCGCTTCAGTATTGCCGACGGAACGTAGTTGGTTCGGTTCATGCTTGAACAACGATAGGTTGTTCGGGTTGTTAACATGTTCCATTGAGGGAAAATGCTAATTAAGTTGAACAGACATCAATCACTCAAGTGATATGGGGATATATATATATCAGGACGTTGTCGCCTCAAGCCTGGGGGACTGCAGCAGCAAAGCGTTGTGGTTTCACTAACAAAAATTCCAGGAACTCGACAGTCTCAAATACCGAGGTACGGAACTGGCTCCCCTTACTTGATCACTCTCACCATGAAAAACGAACACTTTACAGTGAGCCTAGAAGCCGACGCCGAAGGCAGCAGGACACTATCTAGAGGGCAGCGGGGCAAGGTGCCCGCGAAGGAGGAAGACGTCAAGGCTAGTGATTCAAACCCGGAAGACAAGCATACACGTCCCCCGCGCGTTAGCTTTGGAGTCGAGCTAGAGTTCCTTGTGCCCAAAAGGCCAGAGGGCGCCGAGCCGGACGACAAGATTTCTGGCATCGCTCCAGTCCATGATGAGTACGATGGCCAGGCGGCGGTCGCCAGGTTACTCCGGAAGCATGGGTTCAGCGTGCAAGAACCACAAAACAAACGCTCGAGCACCGAGCCAACGCAACCTCCTTGGGTCGTCCAAACTGACGGCTCAGTGGAAGAAACCGGAGATCGACTGAACCTGCCTCGATACCACTGTTGGGATGCGGTGGAAGTGGCGAGTCCGGCAATGTATGCCTGCGATGAGTCTTTCAAGCTCGTTGCGGCTGTTGTTCGACTTTTGACGACCAACCTTCGTGCCCGCGTCAACGAGTCGTGTGGCCTTCACGTCCATGTGGGCAATGGGCCTCATCAGATGGATATGCGTGCCCTGAGGAACTATGCCGCCGTCCAATGGGCGTCAGAGCCAGTGCTCTCGACTCTTCATTGTCCCACGCGGAGCTTCGCCAGGTGGTCCAGATCTATCCGACGCAGTAAGTCTATCGGGCTCACGGTGGGTATGACCGCGTCCAGCGCCCTCAGCATAATGGCTGAGGATCCACGATTCATACCTCGCTTTGTTGGACGAGCGAGGAAGTTGGGAGAAGCCCCTGTTGCTTCCCGTGTAAAGCGACGTCAACATGTTGAAGACATGGGGCAGCAGGATCCGCTTGATTGCATGGAGCCTGAATGGCAAAGTGATGACTCCGACTGGGAGGATAAGAAGAGCAAGCCGTTTGAGCGACCGAAGAAGACAAAGGGACAGAAGCGTGGCACCACGGAGATACCGTGGCTGGATTTCCTGAACTCATCAGTCAACGAAGCACAGTTGGACAGCGAAACAACCCGTCGCAAGTTACCTCCGCAGATAGTCTTTCCGGTGTCACCCTCGAGGGTTTCTGGTAGATCATCCGGCAGCGTACCCTTCCTGGATGAAAAGCGGACAAGGACAAAGCCCATGTCTGCGGAGGAAGTGAGGACGCTGAACAAGAGCTTGAAAGGAGAAAGGTACCCCCAGGCTTGGCAAGACCCCATCGAAGCCAATACGAAGCTTACCTGGAAAGGGATCGCCGAACTCATGGCCTGCGATGTTGGCACTCACCAAGTTGCATGCTTGATGTCCTCGAGTTCGGGTGAAAAGGGCTTCACGGTCAACTGGCAGGGACAGTGTAAGGGGGAACTGCATCCCGACCACCCCAGGACATTCCATCCGACCGTCGAGGCTCGTCTCGCAGGTGGCAGTCTCGACGCGGAGTGGGTTGTCATCTGGATCAAGATCCAGTGCCGCATGCTTGAGTGGGCGCGCGACGCGGAGCCTTCACAGCTGATGCAGGTCATCGGCAAGTTATCCCGCGACGATCACTCTCAAGAGTGCACCTACGACGTCGTGGACTTTCTGAGGGATATTGGTCTGTACACAGAGGCTATGTATTGCCACGGACGTCTTCAAAGAGCTGAGGAGGCTTGGTTTGAGTGTATGCTCATGACGACACTACAGAGTCGTGAAGAGCTGGATAACTATGAAGTGATAGATTATCCGTCGGGTGAAGAGAGAGGCAGCGAAGCAGATCAGAAGGGTCAGCCGAAGAAGGATCCATGCCGGAAACCCTGACCCTGAAATCTCACCCAGAGTCTATTGATTGGTTAGGATCTCGAGTGATTCATGCTGATTGAGAGGAGTCTTTGATCGATGAAGAGGCCATTGGGACCAACAAGGCTCAATGATGTATCAAGTTGGATGAATAAAACATCATCAGTGCATCAACAAGTGTTGCTCGTTTCATGGGAGCTTGGGGATGGTTGTAAGAGCCAAGTGGCTTGTTGTATCAATGTCGCAAGAATACTGTGGTTATTGCTGGGATCTACCAATATTAGTAATAATATATTGATTGCTGGTTAGAACAACTGCTCCGTGCTATGCTCGGTATAAGTAGCCAGTTACTTCTTAATACAGCCATTCTCAAATATTTGCACAACAGATTCTCAATCCTCCCGAAGAAACAAAGAAACACCAGGCTTGAAAGCAAAAAAAAAAAAAAAAAAAAACCATATATCCTCGACAAAGGACGTCAGACGTGCAGAACTTGCCTACCTACCCTATGTCTCGGAATATCAAGATTGATGTCAAACTCACCGCTACTTACAACGTCGTCAAGACCCATCCCGTCTGAAACACAAGCACAAAGCTTGACGACATGGAATTAACGTTGGGTTGTGTAGGATTCGCACTTGAAACTGTAAACGCCAATGGTGTGAGTGTGAGGCGTTGGCCGTTAGCAAGTGGCTTGACGAGTCAGTCCCCAGGCACCGCCCTACTTGGGCATCACACCAAGTCACCAAGCGATGAGGTTTTTCACGTCTTGGTTCAATTGGGGCTTTGGACTCTGGTCAAATCCACCACCGATGGCTACACGGATATATTTTCTCCCCCTTTACTGCTGCTTGCAAATCGTATGGTGGCATTGAAATGGTTGCTAGCCACACACAGCACAAGATGGCAGAACCTGTCTGTAAGTCCCCAGACAGCTAGTGACACGACCTGGTCATCTCAGTAAATGACTCGCATATTATCATAACGTCCACGCTGTATAGTATTAAACAAAAGCATTATAGCAGCCATTTGGATACACGTGCACAGTGAAAGAATTGAACATGTAACCCTACACGGCAATAACCACTCTAGGTCTGATGGGAGCGATCATAGTGGCTGAATTAAGATCAACAACGCCCAGGAGAAATCTCCGGGTAAGCTTAACCAGGTGAGCGAGCATTCAAGTGACAACACAAGTAAATTCTGACAAGAAACTGACAGAGGAAATCGTGAAACACTTGGCTCGAGGCGGGTGAGAACTAACAAGACGAGTGGGTTTGATAGTATCGCCTCCAGCAGGCCACCAGCCACAAAGAATCAAATCAGATAGTTGGTCTGAAAAGGAAGTGATTTCCCGAGAGGAATACAGTAGACTGATTGGCCTTGGCAGAGCTGTACTCTGCGTTCAAAGGGTATCCGGCATGCCACGTTCCATGCGGCCACCTTTTGCGGCCTTGGGTTGCAATCCAGGAACAGGCACATGAACGATAGCTACAGCAGCCAACAGATTCCTTTTCACCAAGGTGTGACCTGCTTTTGAGGCCCTCCCCAGCCCTAGTAAAGGTTTGCATTGCACAGAGCACAGAGGGGGGAAAACCCTCAACCATGGCATTGGGAGGCAGGTTGACAGGACAGTCTAGACAGTCAAGGGTTGTCCCATGCAGCGATCCGCTGGCACCGCACGAGGCTTGTAGATGGCTTCTGCAACTGCGATTCGCTGGTGGATCCCTGCTCCATCACAGCAAACCGTTTTATTGTTCCTTGTTTCTTCAAGAGCCGCATCGTCTCATGAACGAGACGAGTTTGAATAACAGAGGCTCAATTCAGTTGGGCTGTAAAAACCCCACAGTTACCAACTTCACGGTGAATGTCGTGGTCTGTGTCTACTGGAACTGAATGCAAGTCAGCTTTCAAGTGCGCAATGACTGACTGCTTGAGGATGGAGCCCAAACCTGGCCAACTAGTCCGTTTCCAGAAGCGGCCTCTTACTTGCAGCACAGTAGATACATCTACTAATGAGCTGAGATTGTGGGGGAGTTGGCATTTGAACGCTCCATGCTTGCTTGGTGTACTCGTGCTGCTTCTTTGCTGTGGCTTTGGCACAGATTTTGAATTGGCCACCGTGAATAACATATCGGTGGAGAATTGGGTCGACAAGAATCTGTCGAGTCCACATGATGCAGCTTTGCAAAGACGAACTTTTTGTTCAAGAAAGAATGGGAAGGACAACGTCGGGCCAGAGCCTCTTATCGAGGAATCCAAAACACGCAACGCAACGCAACCGACATGGTACCTTGCTTGACACTTGACATTTGACACTTGACACCCTCTCTTTCTACTGTCAACCCGCGCCTTCCGGACTGTCTCAGGGCCTTTGACAATAAGCCGCAGGGTCTCATGGCGAGTGGTCGATTAGAAATCAGAGACCTCTCAGACTCCGTTCACGATGTAATGTTGAGGTGGAGCGACCCGACGTTTGAAACGGCGAGGGAGGAGAAACATGCAGAGTGTGTGGGTTTGCGATGACGCTGTCGTGCTGTATATTCCTTGTCCGATATCAAAGTTGTGGTAGTATCGCAGACAAGGACCCTGGCCTGTGCAGCGTGGTGTACATACTATGTAGTAAGTCTGTACTGCAGATGAGATTGAGATGATTATGGCCTCGCTCTGCGGGATACGATAGGTTGTCAACCTCAAAGCACGTAGGAACTGGATCGATATGGTTTACCAAGCAGGTATCGAGAGATGGATAGAGATAGAGTCTGCCGTTCCATCCATTTACATTAATCGGCTACCAAATCCTTGCCAGCTTTTGGTATCGCCTCCGTTTATCCAACTAGTATCATGATAAGCAGGCCTGCAACATGCATCTCTGATGAGTAGTAACGCAGTCCACGAGGGGTTGAGATGCCGGTATTCGAGACGGTAGATGACTTAACATGTGCATAGATATAGATTGGCGATACCCTGATTGATTGCTTTTGCGAGCTCTCCGCTCTGTTCTTCTGCAAGACTTAATTAGCCTCATGGCGCACGTGGACCAGTACAACGAGAAAATATCGGGGAGCGCTGCGGCGACGTCGAGCTACTACTGCAAGTCATTTCTCGATGGTGTCGTCATGATACCAGATAGAAAAGACCCCGACGAGTAAAAAGACGCAAAAGACAACAACTTTGGTCTGGAGAAGGCTGTGGTCCCCGATCCAAGTCGGTATGGAGAGAAATAGGAAAGACGACGAACCGAGACAGACCAACCAGCGGCCGACCCTAGATCTATCTCGCTCTCAATACCCGGGTTTTGTCTTACCCCCTCGCAGATTTGCTCGTGATCAGGAGGGCGCGTGCCTTGCAGTAGAAGCGCGATTATCTGGAACAGGGCTGCGAGTGGCTGGCCTTTCTCAGTTGAGGTGTGCCCAAGACCTTAGCTTCTTACAGCACCTACACGGCCTGATGGTGGTCTGCTAAGCAGGGCACGGAGAGAGCAGCTGAACACACCCATGGTCAAAGAGTGGTGGTTCTTGTTATAAGCGGGCTTGGCGGATACAATGCACTTTGCCATGATGGTCGTCTTGTTCAGCAAGAAGCCTTGTTGTTACCTAGTGTTAATGTGCCCATTCTAGCTGGTTATCAGGCGTTTGTGAAAAATGGTGAGGGTGTTGAAGTAGTTGGGGCTCGTCTGATTGTACTTCATTTTCTGAAGGAGCGGTGTAGTGCCATCTACATAGAGAGATGTACAACTTGACATCCTTCAAAGATGGGCTATGCCCCCTGATTTTCCTTCTCCACATTCAAGATGGGCATGGAGAATGACCCCTCCTCGAGGCATCCGATCTGGATCACGACTACTGATGGATGTCCTTAATCAGCTTGTTCGGCCTTCTAGGTCAAGAGGTAACAAGCTCGGTTGTCTTTCATATCTTGAACGATCTGTTTGCTCTTGTCTCCAGCACATAACCTCTCGTTTAGACATAGACATTGCTCGGCAAATAGTGGAGTTACCCATACTCGTTAAGTTAGGCTGCGGGAAAAAGTGAAGGCCGTCAATGATGCAGCAGATAGTCTGGTGACATGCTAGGATCGCAGCGCTAGAAGAAAGAATCAATCATCTTGAGACCGGTGCGGGACAGAAGAGGTTTAGACAAATGCCATTGCTCAGACTGCAAGAGGGGAATGAACAAGTAGGCTAACGTTAGCAACAAGATCCGACTGTGAGCCGTCCCGCTGATAGGCTCTTCCCGCCCGTTAACCATGGCATCGCTTGGCTCCTCGGAGGCCATGGCTTACTCGGGTTAAGCGACGCTTCTAACCATTCGTCTCGTTTTTCTTGCCTGCTCTATCGGGGGAGTATCATGGCCCAAGTCAGAGACAAATGGCATTGCCACGAAATTTGACAATGAGTTGAGTCAAGTGCAAGGACCCTGATTTCCACACCATGGCGGATCCATCAAGTCAAGTGACGAGTGCTGAGATTTAATCATCTTGAATTGATTAAGACCGCTGTCAGAGATGATATAGCGGTCTGCAGCAAGAGGATCTGCGAGAGGCGGAGAAAACCAGGTTCAAGGTGGAGATATTCCAGATGCTCTTTGTTCAGCTGCACTGGTGGCGTGATCTAGCCAGGAACCAGGAACAAGTAAATCCAGGCACAGGAACAAGTCAGGAAATGCCATGTTCTCGATCGAGCCCCTCGGCCAGTAGTGAATCTGAATCATACGCACACCGTTTCGTGTCTGAGAAAACTCTCTCGGCGCATGTAGACTTTGGTTGTGGAATTTTCAGATGAGTGTACCAGGACATCGATCTTGGCACCATATCATGGCTTGAGTTCAGTGCCGTCTTAATTTATGTTTTAGACTCTCATGGCGGTCCACAGCAAGGCAAAACGCGCCATTGCCTTTCGAGGCGGTGACGGTTGGAATGTTAAAGTAAAGGGCCTGAGCCTCAGACTATCTCATCAACTCCAAGTCTTGCCTTGTTTGTCTTGACCGGTGCCATGACCGTTAATTACTAAGTTGATTAGACACTGACAGCCACAAGCCCACTGTTCAGCCCGGTACGTATGTAGGGTTGAAATTCAGCCAGAAAGTTTAACAAAGGTGGGTGAACATATCGCAGCTGAGGAGACGGATTGGCCTGGGGCCCATCCACGTCG
The DNA here is from genome assembly GCA_013266265.1 of Fusarium sp. NRRL 66182. Classification (NCBI taxonomy): domain Eukaryota; kingdom Fungi; phylum Ascomycota; class Sordariomycetes; order Hypocreales; family Nectriaceae; genus Fusarium; species Fusarium sp. NRRL 66182. Next base: position 11,894 of record JABFAK010000042.1, on the reverse strand, counting down.
ATGAGCGAAACAGCGACAATGATAGGCCCGTTTATTTGATGGCTGAATATCCATCCTGCCTAACTAGGCAAGTCCCTGTCGGAAAGGTTGATATCCGTTCAAAAGACGGTAGCAATGGATCAAAGTTCTAGGCTAAGCGTGATCGATAGAGTGTTGTCATGTCTTTTGCGGCACGTTGAATGGTAGACAGGCTGATTGATTGGGTGCCTATGTAAACGCAATAGTAAAACGGAGAGAAAGACGCGCAGAGTGCGGCTATGCATCGCATCGTGGCGCTTTCATGCTCGGATAATGCTCACGTCGCAATATAAAAGAATATACCCCAGTGATCGCCTGCACTTGGACGGCAAAAGTAACAAAGGCATCGTAGACATGCAGGATAAGAAAAGAAAAGCTTAACCAAAAGTAACGTTGGGTTTTGACAAACCGGTCTACCCCCTGCTTGGTCAAGCAGATGAAAGATGTAAGCCGCCCTTTGAACTTTCTCAAGTCTCTGCGATTCGGTTCACAGGAAAGCGACTTGTCACGGCTGTACGAGTCCTGATGAGATTGTAGCATGAGGATGAAACTTGATTTCCCACGACGCAATAGAATGACACCAGCTGTCGCGGATGCTTAATTGCGTGAAGCCGTCGAGCCGAGATGCATATCGCTGTGATCAAATTAGAGGGGTTGTAAGGAGATTGTGGAGAGCTATCAAGCGTACATAATATGATTATCACTCGTCTCGTTCTGGACCACAATGTCGATAGATGAGACGAGACGTAATGAAGTGAGACTGAGACATAGACTTTGCGATGTGAGAGCGAAGATAGAGATGCTAGCCCACCCTATGGGCATTCCAGACCAGGCCGTGCTTTTGATGGCATCTTTGCAACCTGGCAACCTGGCAACCTTGTAGGTTGGTGACCGGTGCAGCATGCTCCCTTGCATATCGTCCTCCGCCGTGGCCGGACTATCACTTGCTAGTTTGAGCGACACAAGTGACTGGCATGCCGAAGCTATCGTTCGCTCAAGATGAACGGGTTGGAAATTAACCGAGGGGCACGAGCCGCGTGTTGTCTTTGCTTTTTCTGGGACGTAAAAATGTAGAAGTTGCAGTAACCGGATTATCAATAGCATGCCACTCCCTTGCAGATGCGTGTTCTGCTTGATGCATGTCTTAGACCCTTGGCGAGGCCAGGTCAGGCCGTGTCTTGAGGCGACGAAAGAGTCGCAGGAAAGAGGCGGATTGAGATGCGAGGGACTATCGTAGAGTGAAGAGGTTGTCGTCGGGTTGTGAGCTTGCGGGATCCAGGCCCCAATCTTGATTTACCGTGATGGGGCTAGCAATTGGCAGTTTGAATGCAATTTGAGGGAGAAATGGAAGAAAAGGGGATGAGATAGAGAGAATATGTTGATGATAAGAGTCAAGAGTTGAGAAGCAGAAGGTGCCTGCCATTCATTGTCTCGTTGTTTCCATGATGGAGATATCATGAATGGAAGGAACCTCACGTCCAGTCTACAGGGGCTCCTCTGACCCAGAAATAGCTGAGGCAGCCACGGCCGAACAATTACCTAACGTTACTGCTCCGTACTTTCAATGTGACATGCATAAGTTTTACTATAATTATTCCTCTAGGGAAATATTCATAATGCTCAGAACCCTTGTTCAGAAATGGGACTTACACGCAGTTAAACAACTTGAACTTGTTTGCCCTTGAAAAGTTGACATGGCCTGGTTGAAACTGCTGAAGTGGTCCTTGCCCGGTGCTAGAGTCCATTAAGCCCCCTGCCGCTCAGTGGGCGGTCCACTGGTGGCGTGGCGCCCCTCTGGCCCTCCAGACGGGAGGGTCAGCCCCACTCAGCCCCTCTAACGTGGCCCTAAAACGTCCTGAACCGTGCCCACCTGCACCCATGGTTCAGCGCCATCCAAGCAGGGGTTGGTCCACTACAGAGATAGAGGGTGAGTGAGAGTGATGGTCTTCACGCACACACGCGCGAGAGACGAAAACATTGACGGCGCAAGGCACGACTCAAGTTGTATTGGCTGTGCGGGAATTCTTTTTCTAGTCTCAATCTTTGCAACACAGGCACGAGGTGGTTCCCTGGTTATAGTTGTAGCCTGGCTTGGTCACTTGTTTCTCCCTGCGTTTCTGCATATTGCTCTGCCCTCTCTCTCTACCTGTATCTCGACCTCTCCAACAACGCAATGCTAGGTTAGTAAAGATAAACATAATGCTGCCGATCCTTCGGATATGTAGTAATCAATCAACTATCTACCAACGTAACTTAGTCCTCGGCCTGAATGTACTTTGTAGGCCAAGCTTGATGTGGTCTATACCGGGGGTTTCATGTTGTATGTAGTACGTACATAGCTTCCACACCCTCCAAACTCCACACCCTTCTTCTCACCGTTGCACTCCTCACCCTCACCCACGCACTCACACCTCCTCCTGTCTCTCACCATCTCGCCTGTTTCTTCTTCTTCTTCTTAGCCGACTATCCCGTATTGTAGCTAGCTAACATCTGGCGTTGTATACTGGTGATCCATCCCGCCCACACAGCACTGCACCCATGACGCTACTACTGTACTGTACCTCTCTACTACGCATGCACACCCTTTCCCACTCTTTGAAACCCCCAGTTCCTATATAGCTTCATCCTCCCCCGCCCTCTTGAGATCTCTTGCCTTTCGTCCTGTCTGTGCCATATACAGGGCCTTTAGTTCCTGGCCGATATATGTCCTCACATCTAGTCTTGTCCTGTAACGGCGTCTTACACGACCAAGGCCAGACGATCAGGGTTGACTAACACCATCCAACCTCATTGAATCGAATCGAGCCGAGTCAAACCACCCCGATCCGATCCGATCACCACCGAGCCTCCACTTTGAGCAGTGATTTGACTGTCAGTTTACTTCTCCATATACTGCTATCAGCTATAGCCTTTTTTCCCATGGATGATACGATGTATGGATGACTGGAGCTCATTAACCTTCACTCATATCGTCTCTCACTCTTGCGCATATTTCATCACAAGTATAATGCTAACCATTTCTTTAGTTAGTCGAAAGTCTTTTTACCTCAAACCGTCACTCGCTTCTCACTTGGCTACTTTTGACAGCAGTGTGTGTGTGCTTCTAGCCGGAGATCTCTGGACGACCACTTCTCATTCTCAACATCGCCACACATCCAACATCGTCACTCACAGATCCAGAATGGATAGATCACCATGAGGTACTCGCATCTTCAAATCCTCGTCATCGTCCTCGCGACTGTGGTCCCCTTGAGTGCCATCACCGCCTTCGGATGGATTCTCTACCGTCGGAGTCATCAACGCCAACGCCGTTTTCTTTTCATGAAGAGAGGCATTACTCCCATCAACGACGAGGAGATTGAATCTTGGAAGACGGGAAGAACTCACGAAAAGGTCCGTGTCATCGAAGCTGTGAACAGGGACATCAATGATGCAGAGAAGCAACTGCAACACCACCAACGAGACAAGAGCACATCTTTCAGCTCTATCCGCAAACCTCAGAGCGTCATCATCTACGACCGCCCTCACCCCTGTGTCTCCGAGGAGCTTTCACCTCGCTCCATCTATCACAAGCGCAGCATCGAGGTCCCATCAACCCCGGTCATCGCCCGTGCTCCAAACTCACGTCCTGGCCTCACCGACGAGGCTGTCCAAGGCGAAGATGCCTTTATCTCACCCGTCAAGCGCCACCCCTCACGATTGGCCAAGCTTCCTCCCTCTGCCCGCTATAGCCGCGGCCGTGGCAGTCGCAGCAGCACAATGAGCGCAGTATCACCTCGTGATCCCTGGCACGGTCACTATCCGGATGCTTTCTTGGGTACTCGCAGCTCTAGCGAGTATATGCCCCGGGCGAACCGATCACTTGACATTAGACGGCATCACCATCGCATGCATTCCATGTCAAATTTTACGAGGATGTCGTTTGACGACGAGGTCTTCCTGGGCGGTCTCTCACCACGACCGCTCATCCGCAAGTCGGAAATCGGCCGGGCTATCGGTTGAATTCAGCCAGCAGCTGACCAGCAAAGAAAAATTCAAACATTTTCGTCACGGAGCAATATCCTATGGACCCCCCTCGTCTTGCCGAGAGAAAGGGCGGGGCCGAGATGATCTTGGCCCGCTCATGTCCGCCTCGAATTCGGTGCTCGGTCCAGGAAAAACATTGCCGTTGATCCAATGATGATGGGGACCCTTCGGCATTAACATGATGATATTAATTCATCTCGTTAATGATCTTGGCCCCGAACCAGGACTCTCAACACCTACACTCCTTTCAGCAACAACCCAACAACCCAACAACCCACTATCCTACTATGTTTCTATTCTTGCTCCTCTTTTATAGAGTTGTATCGAGTCCGGCCAAGTCCGACTCCCTTTACCTTGATCTCGACGTTCCGAGTGAGGCTGCTTTTATGTGCTGGCGCCTTTCGCCGGCCGGAACACGGAGGATTTTGTGCTTTTTGATGATGGATATACCCCAGACGTTCCTTTATGTTATTTTATATCTTATGATGCAAGCAAGCGAGCAATCGAAAGGACAGAATACGATCCTTTTCATACAGAAGATTTGGGGCATGGCCAAAGCCCTGTGATATGAGAGACGTCCTACAAGTGGCAGGGAACGAGGCAGATGTACACATCCATAAAAGAATAAGATGGATTGTGAACTAGCCACACATTGCTAGTTATATATAGAGAGATATACACACAACTCAATTGAATAAAAAGATTGAACATTTCCACACATGTTGGCTGCTCTAGTGATGTAAGATGAACGAGACTGCCTACGTACGGTAAGCGACAGTTGAGATAGTTAATTCCCTGGTCTGTAGTGGCTTAATATTATTCAAAGTACATTAACTTGAAGTACATGCATGAAACAAACACAAATTCATTCAATCATGTCAAGCTCGTTCTATTATCCGTATGTTAAGAGTCGATACTGCATTTTTCTAGAAGCTGGGCCCAAGCGCAGAAACCACTTTACGCGTTTCTAGCCACTCGTGGCGGGGCATCGCGTCGCCACAAACCACAATCTCATTCGCAGATACGCGCTTCACTTTTAACTAGCACTCAACTTTGGGACTTCAACTTCATCTCAACTTCACTTCAATACCAAACTCACCAATAACTACAGCATTAACGCGCTCGTCTATGGGACTAGAATTAAACTGTACAGGCACCAAATAGCAGTTTTAGTCACCAAGTGGAACAATAGCCACTTGCTCAATATCTTTTGCTTCCTCAACACCTGGATCTGGATCTTTAGCTGAAAGGGGGTGACCAAGTGGTCGCTATATTAGGACTTTTCTATCGGATCCTTACGGCAAGAGGTCAATTATCACCTGGATATACTCTTTGCTACACCCTAGTCAACCAACGAAGCCCCAACGGCCAAATCTGAGGACCCCCCTCGCCTGCACCACATATACCAAACATCGCCACACACATACATTGCCAACGCTCAAGATGCCACCTCGCAAATCCAACTCGCGCAAGAGCGATACGTCAACGGCTAGATTCGTCCCAATGGACGATATCTCACCTCTAGAGCCCAAACCAGCATCCGCATCATTATCAACACCAGCCGATGCGCCAACCGCCACGCCAGTACCTGCAGCTACTGAGACATCTACCGCCGAAGCCTCATCAACCTCGCCTGTGACGGAAAAGAAGGACAAAGACAAGGAATCTAAGGAGCCTAAGGAGCCTAAGGAGCCTAAGGAGCATATCACTATCGAGGTAAGAAAGGGATCAAACCAACCCACTGCCGTCTAAAGCGACGTTGAAATGCAAGAAGCTCAAAGATGAAGGTACACCAGCTAACATCGTATTGCAGGACTTGACCCTTCCAAAGTCGATAATAACACGCCTGTCCAAGGGCGTACTTCCCCCCAACACACAAATTCAGGCCAACGCCATCATGGCTCTGAGCCAGAGTACTACTGTCTTTATCAATTACCTAGCCTCTCAGTACGTGTCCTGCAAAATATGACACCAATAAAACCGTCACTGACGCCTATTCTAGCGCCAACGAAAACACCACAGATATGGGCAAAAAGACAATATCCCCCGCAGACGTCTTCAAAGCCCTTGAACAGACCGAATTCGAGTTCCTTCGTGCTCCCCTGGAGGCTGAATTTGCCAGTACGACTCTCCCCCCCGCGTCTCTTGTGAAACAGGCAACATGCGTAGATACCGAGCCCACTGACACAATCTCCCAGAGTTCAACGCTATTCAGACTGAGAAGCGAACCTCATACCGCCAAAAAGTACGCGCCAAAAAGTCTGACGGCGCAGACACCGACATGCCGGACACTTCGCACGTTGAAACTGACGTAGACACAACTGTTACGTCGACGGGCCCGCTCGCCAAGCGTCCTCGTGTTGAGCCGGGAACTGCAGAGGTGGAGGAGGATGCTGAGACGGAAGATGAGGAGCCTGTCCCCGAAGACGAAGATGATGACGATGAGGCTGAGGAGGAAGACGAAGACGAAGAAGGGGGCGAAGGAGAAGCTAGCGCCGATGACACCCAGGATGTTCTCGAGGCCAAGGAAGGGAAGGAAGAAAGAGACGAAGCGTTGGATGGAGATGACAGTGATTGATTGAGCGGGAATAAAGCCATCGCGTTTGCCGGATGACTCGAGTCTATTCATAAATCGCACTATTGCATCATCGCGTTTCCTCACTGTTAGCCGAGGGACCAGTTCAACCCCCATGACCAAGAATCCACGAATAGGTATATACATGCATGCACCTCTTCAACCATCGCAACTCTAAGCGACCTTGCAACCCGCACGCCTCTACCACTTATCCAAACTATAATCCCAAATGTCGTACTACCCCCAAACACACCTGCCCTCTTACAAGACGAACCCCAGTCCCATGGGCCGCAGGCACTTGTCCCTCGAAACAAACATCCCGACGGGTGCTACCATGCTGCCAACTCGATGTGAAACCTTGATATTGGATATCGTCATCTCTGGAAGCCCGATTCGCTGGGCCGGGTCAAAACACGCTGACGGCATGTCTGTACAACAGAAACACGGACGGCACGTCGGGTTCGCTGAGCTTTGTTACACAGCCTTGATAATAATGATATGCTACTCAAAAGACGCCATTCGGATAAGTATGGTACGTCATCAAATAGAAATCATCTCTTATTGCTTAATTCAACGACCTGCTCAATGCTGACTGCACTTACGATACACTAACCGCAGCAACACACAGAATTTCGCACCCGAACCTTGAAATCCAGATCCAAATCCTAGAAAGAAAGGGGAACAGCATAGGCCTGAAAGTCCTGGCAAGACAGCAAAAATATTAGCCTACTCAAATCCATCCCATTGGCCATATTCACTCGTCGTTTATCTGCCGACTTTGAACCCTTCCAGAGTGATACAATACGCGCTTTCACGACTAGGTAAATCGTACCCCAATAAGAGCCAAGTTTTAGAAAGACGAATCGAAGAGGTGACGTGGTATCAAAATGAAAGCCTAATAGATATTGTCCCGCCAGCGCAACCAGTTCCATCGACGCACAAGTGAGTCGCTCGTGAAACCTCACCCGTAAAACAAAAGGTGAATGAGTAGTTTGTCCCAACACAAAAACATTCCGAATCCCTCCAAAGAAACACAACTCAAGCCAAACAGCTATGAGAATCATCATGGTATGCTACAACCCATGCATGTACCCAACCGATCCTTTCAAATCAAATCAAACCAAATCAAATCAAGCCATGTGAAAAGTGAAGAATAAAAAAACAAGAAAAGAAAAAGAAAAAAAAGAAAACCAAAACAAAGCAAAACGAGCCTGTTCCCATCCTGTCCGACTCCTCTATCCCACCCAGGCCAAATACTATACGCAGTTCTTGGAGCCAAAGAGCCCATGAAAAAAGCACATAGCCTCTCCACCAATGTGTGTGCTTGGTATTCAGGGAGGAGTTCAGACAAAAATAGATAGGAGTCTCCCTGCTAAAATTGCGTGTAAACACATGACAAATGAGAATCAAGTAACACCCCATCATCATTTCGAATTTCCAAATCAAGGAAACAGTAATCGTAGGTAGGATCATTCCATCATGTCGCATCACCACCTGGGCTTCTCAACATTATTGAGGCTGCTGTCCGGGAGCCCACCACTGCTGGGCTGGCGAATGCTGGCCGGACCAACCTTGCGATACTGATGGCGCCCCAGTTCCACCTTGAGGCATGTATTGCCGGGGTGTCTGATCTGCGTACATACTCTGACCCGCACCGTACTGCATGCCAGCCATGCCGGGAAACTGCATATTCTGCATTTGGCCTGAGCTGGACTGACGCAGGTGTGAAGAAGGCGACTGTGACGGGTGAGGCGCTTGCGACTGAGCAGTATAGCTGCCGTAGCTATGCTGAGGTGCCTGAGGTGTCTGCTGCCACATGGCTTGGCCTGACTGGTAGTTGTAGCTGGGAGTCCCTTGCGACATGGAGCCCGTCGAGCCTGGGAGCGTTGGCCTGATGTTCGACTGCGTTGGAGAGTGAGCCATACCTCTCATAGGCGCCTGAGTGAGACTGCTCTGCGCGCTAATCGACTGAGAATAGGGCGCAGTGGTCATCATCATCTGCGGGCTCTGCGTGGACACCAGACCAGGCTGCTGGGACATTGCCGTTGCCGTGGTATGAGGCGAGTGTGACGGCCGGCTGGACGCGGCGTTAGTCGTATCGGTCGAAGCCACGGGCTGCTGGGTCAAGTTGGACGCGGGCTGCTCGTGTGGACGTCGCCAAACCCCTTGGAGGTAGTCGCTTCGCATATCACGCTGCTGGTTAACAGATCTGTTGAAATCAGCGGCATGATGGGCCTGGGCATTCAATTCCCCGAGGGGTGAGGGGCGAGTCTGGTCTTGGTAAGCAGGGCCGGTAATCTCCTGACGAGGTCCGCCTTTGAGAATTCCCGAATAATCGCGCGGCCGGGAATCGCTCAGGTCTGATCCTAGTGTCAATCCGGGCATTCTTGTCGTAGTTCCGGGTGGTGGTCCGATCATACCTGGTTGAACAAGGTGCGGCTGTGGAGGGCCGGGGAATGGTCCTGGGTTGTTGCTATACACAATCTCTGGGTGGGGACCAGCGAGCAAGACGTTGTTCTGCTGGGCCTCGGCCGCCTCTCTAGCCTTTGTAGCGCCGGGACGCTTTTCTCCAGCAAGATCAGCTTCTGTGAAACCTTGTTTCCGGGCCTTGGTTTCCCAATAGTCATCTCGAACTCTGCGGCCGTTGACAATAACACGACTTCCAAATTGTCTGAACATAGACCTGGCCGTGACAATAGCAATCTGCCTGGAACGATACGAAAAAGGGAGAATCTCCTGCTGGACCAAATCATCCTTCTCGGCCTGGCTAGCAATGATCTTGAAGAGGGACCTGTTCTTGTTAAATAAAAGATAGGAATCTCGGTAGCCTAGAACCCTGGCGCATTCCGTAGCCAGCATGAACAGTTTATCTCCTCTATTTGGTACCAAAAAGGTCCGGCATTTGTACTCTCGACCTCCATTCAGCGTGCCGTTGGGCTGGACTTTCTTCTCTCCGAACTCGTCGATCTCTCGGGGCAGGTATTCGTCGCCAGTGGTATTGAGCTGGTCGGTCGTATGATCTCGTACGGTTGGTAGTGCCTTGAGGGTTGACTTTGTCGGAGTGGTCTTGGGCGGCATCTGTGTCTGCGCTGGCGTGTAGGCGGGACTGGCTTGTGAAAGCGTCGAGCCTTGAGACTGGGGAGTCTGCGGAGGAGCAATCGCTTGAGGAAGGGACGAGGCTGACGCCTGCCCGGGAGCCTCGGAAATGCTCCCTGAAGATCGTTTATTCATCGGTCTTGCTCGTTTCCGAAGAGGCTTTGTATCACCTGTAATAGTAAGAAGGATCAGCAGTTTTCCCACAAAGATCATTGTTTCAACGCGGAAATGATCTAAGAAGATGGCATGCAAGGCGAGAGAGCAAGAATTTCAGTTGAAAAATAAATCGCGCGTGGTTGCGCTGCCTGGCGCAAGATAGCCTGGTGCTGCGATGGTAGGCCAGCGCCGAGCTACTTATCCAGCCCGACATACCGTCATTGCTGGCCTGCGGCGCGTCGTAAAGTCCAGGGGAATGACTGCGTTTGAGTGTGCGCTGAGGTTGCTGTGAGATACCTAAGAGTACAGAAGATTAATGGTAAGCATGTTGAATAGTTGGAAAGAAAAAGTAATGCTGGCGATGGGGGGCACGATCTGTTTCACAAATGTATGTATCGAAACAGTGACGTGAGCAGCGCAGTGCGGGGCAAGAGTAATCATCATGATATGGTTTTGCGCACAAGCAATGGTAAAACTTGTGCGTACATGACACATGTGCTGAGGAGAATAGAGATCTCTGCGCAAATGATGCGACCGCAGAAAGAATAGAAAAGAGTCATATAACTCACCAGGCGAGTTGAGAGCGGCTGGATTGATTGTCGCATTATCAGCGCCGCTTTGCTGGGCGGAGTACATGACAGAGCTACCGAGCCAGCGGGGAGCGGCAAAGTTACGACCACGGGGAAGGTGACGGCGACGTGTCCTGAGATGTTTGGACTGGCGAGTTGAAGGGTTGGAGAAGATGCAGAAGGAGGGCAACGTCAGTCGCACGTGGTTAGTGGCTAGGAGGAGGCGCGTTGTTGAGCGTGAATGGCGAAATACAGGTTATATGACGAGCCAGAGTGGAAAACCTGCCCGGCCTTGTGATGTGAGACTTGGCCAGCCAGGCATTGGCTCGGCACGGAGACCCAGGCGCAGGTCGGGGCATAAAGTCCTGGTGAGAGAATGGACCAGTTCATCCAAACCGAGACAAGATAGGAATCCGGACGACGAGCGCGGCAGCAGCGGTTTGGGGGTACAAAGAATCGCAAAAAGGTGAACAAGGCAAAAGCAAGACAGTACAAGACAAGATATAAGGCTGGTATCAAACGGGAAAAACATAAACAAACAAACAAATAGGAAAAACCAGAAAGAAACCAAAAATGATATGCTGCTGAATTACCTTTTAGATGGTGATAGATTGGCAGAGGTAGACGCGGATCGTGTTGTGCAACGGCGGCGACAACGACTTCAAAGAGGTTCACGAATCTGTTTGAAAGGCGTCAAGCGTAAAGCAAGTAAGACGAAAGAGCGGTCGCGTAACGTAAAGAAACAGGTCCCTTGAAGATTTCAAGATACGCGTTTGATTGACGGGAAAGGTGATGGTTAGACGATGCGATGCGATGGAGCGGGTGTGTGCGTGTGTGTGTGTGTGTGTGTGTGTGATGGCGGAAAGCCGATGGTGGATGGACGATGATGGGCGGCGGCAGGTGGACGGGACGGGATTGCACTGCGCTGGGGTGGCAGGTGCAGTAGCAATTAGTGCACGCAGCTGGACTGGGCTGCCTGCCCGGGCTGGGGCTAATAATTACTGGGAAATCGAAATCTGGGAACGGGAAGCTAGGGGGGAACAGTTTGTCCTGGAAGTATCCAATCGCCCAGCCTTGAGATGGTTCAACAAAGCAAGGAACAGAGCCCACAAAAGATACCAGGCCCGAGAGCCCAAAGCCCGCTATAACCCGCCTAAGAGGGGGAGTGAAGGCGGCGGCGCAGCGGGGGGCGTCTAGACGGTGAGTGACTGTGACTCTGAGTCTGAGGACGGACGGGGTTGCCCGCGAGAGTGATGGCGTAGCGTACGTAGTATGAGATGATGCGACAGAGGAGGCGCGCGTGGATGTGGAGAAGAACCGAGCCAGGTTCAGCAGAGGTTGCAGGTTGTCTAGCGTGTGTATCAACCGAAGCGTAGCGCAAGTAGCGTAACGCAGCTGGACCTCTAGTGGGTTCAACGTTAATGCGGATGCGATGCGATGCGATGCGATGCGTG
>JABFAK010000040.1:0-97033 GCA_013266265.1 Fusarium sp. NRRL 66182 | reverse complement strand
TTAGTAGAGTAACTAATGGTATTTTTAATAATAATTTTAACCAGGGATAAAGATATATATTACCTAACTTAGGTCATTGATATAAGGAACGTTACTGATATACCGAAACTCACTGATAAATACGGCTGCAATCCCTGATAAAGAAAACATTATATGCCATGTATCGGGGCATAACCTGCTGGCTACCTAGTTGTTCAGATATTGGTCCCAAGAGCCGTATTCTGTTACTTTTTGCTCTCGAGAATTCCTCTGTAGACTCACGAAATCGGATGCAAGGTTAGAAAGTGTCTTGAATTTCTACCTATCCAACGCCATCGACTTAGGGTCGCTATGCATTCATGTATAATACTAACAGAAAGGGGTATCCTTTTATCAAACGAATCATCCAACGTCAGAGAAATAATCCAGATCATCCAGTCAATCCAACTCTTCCAGAACTGCCAGATGAGCCATCTCAGCGTACGCGTCCCTCCTAAAATATATACGACAACACATCCATCCACAAAACTATCTGCCTGTACTTGTACGACCGCGTTGTTGATCGCTCCTCGGCGCCTCTAATGCCCGAGGTTGTGGTGTAACCGAAAATGTTCTCGGCGATTGAATACGCACAGATCTTGCTGCTGGCGTAAATTTTGTATTCTGTCGTGGAAGCCCGAAACGTGAGCCAGATGGCCTAGCGCCCACTGATTTGCTTGCTGCTGTCTGGGTAGTTGGCTCTGGCTCTGGCGGTTGAGGCCCAGCAGTTGGTATATTGGTCGGTCTAGCCCCGAAGGATCTTGCTGCCACAAGTGATCGCTGTGATGTTCCGGCTCGGCCAATGCCTGCTGACTCAAATGTTCCAGCACGTCCCTGTGTTGGGCGCGGTGATTCGAACTTCGGCATTCGTGAACGAGGTTGTATGATTCTACTTGTACCATTTGGTGCAAACTCACTATATTGTTCCTCTGCATCGCGCTCCAAATGCGACGGTACTGGTGCGACAGGAGTTGTCGATGGAAGAGTCGAAAATTGTCCAGGCCCTCGTGAAGCAGGTCTCAATGACGGCGAGCCTGCTAAATCAACATCATCCTCGTCGTCAGCAAGCGAGAACGCTTCGTCATCCTCATCCGCCTCTCTGAGTGGTGCCATCGACCCCGGTTGTAGTATGGTAGACATGGAAAATGGCTGGCCGGTCCAGCGAGTTGGTGTCTCAAGTGGCGTACTTGAGTAATCATAGCCTCGTTCATTGCGACTGACTATTGACCTTCTCGCAGACATTGTTCTCCAGCTTCCACGCGGCCACGCGACCGACACAGATGAGCTTGGTCGAGGACGATAACCCGGGGCCGCGGTTCGGATTCCATCATCGCGTTGTTTCCAATGCTGCAAGACGCGGTTTCGCCTCTCGCGTTCGTGCTTCTTCCGGACCTCCAACGCTGTATGGGCCTGTCCACTTTGTTGCAGCGACGCGATCGACCAATACTTGAGCGACTGTCGCTGTTTGTCAGCGGCCCAAAGCTGCCAGGCTTCCGTATCTTGCTGCTCGAGGTTGCTGGTATACTCCTTCCAAGCATCTAACCATCCCTGCGCATGCTGTAATCCAGCTTCTTGTAAGCGCCTCTGGTCGGCATCCGCTTGGCCCCTCCAAGTGTTAACAGCAATAACTCGCTGCGTGAGTTCTTGTTGGGCTCGAAGCTCTTGCGCCCTGTCACGTTGCGCACGATCCTCTGCAGCCAAAGCTCTCCATCGATCGAGAGCAGTAAAGAATTTGCGCTTCTTCCTGGCAGAGGAAACTTGGGTGTATCTGGCTCTTAGATATCTCTTCACCTGTTGCTTATCTTGATCCATGCGGTTTTTGATCGTCCTATCAAAGACTCTGAACATTGTGGTGGCCCCAAGATAGAGACGAGCCCGATATTCCAAGCGTGCCATGCGTGATGATTCTCCTTGTAATCGGTGGAACTTTCCTAGAATCTTTACCTTTGCCTGTTCTTCGTAATATCCTTCTACTCTCCGTCTCATGTCTCCATCCTGTTCTGCACTCTGGAACCATTGGTCGAATACACGCTCCACTTGGAGATATTCACGCCTCCATTGGAAAGCCTGAGCTCTTGCCCTTAGGTTCCATTGATCAAAAGCAAAGTTTACCTTCTGAATCGTTAGACGCTGGCGATATCCAGCCGCCCTTCGACTAATTTCGGCCTGATCCCACCATTCCCGCAAATGAGCGAAGGAATGTTGCACGTCTCCAATCCGCCTAGCGGTGTCGGAAAGTTGAGCTTCCCTTTCAGTATGGTTTTGCCATTTGTGGATCGCATCCACCCCTAGTCGTAGATTTGCTTGAGTCCGTATGGCTTGGTTTAAAGCCTCGCCGCTCGAAGCTTGTGACATCCATCTTAAAACCGCTCCTTTCCTATTCCGCGAAGCTGTCATCTGACGGCCGACATGCTCAAGTCGATGACAAGACCAGCGGTCGAGAGCTCGCTGAACCTTCCTCAGTTCATAGGCTCGAGCTGTTACTCTTGCTGTCGCCTGAAGGCCCCTTTTCTCCGCGACTATCCGTTGCCACTTTTTGATCACTACAACCGCCCTCATGTTGTCAACAGTAGGTTCGCGCAGGGCAGGTGCTTGACTCCAGGATCGAAAGTAGCGGAACCGTATCATGTGTCGTCTTGCAACAGCATCACGTTCGAGTCGCCGTGCGGTGCGGTCGGCCCAGTGGTTGAAAAACTTGCTTGCAAGGTAGATTTCACGAGCTCTTGCGGCACGCCTGAGGAGTCGTTGGTGCTCTTTTTCTGAATCGACTTGCTGATCGGGTGTCGAAGGACCTTCTTCAATCGGCTGTGACTGGGGCGCTGTCTCGTTCGCGTGCTCTGGAGGAATAGAATGATGGACAACTGTGCCCTCGTTGCCGCTTGCAGTATTAGATTGAGCCACCGTTGTTGGAGATTGTGCCTCTGGTACTGGTTGAGTGAATGAATGATGTGATGATCCCTCTTCAATTTCTTCAGGTTGCTCGTCGAGCTCTTCATCTTGGACTTGAGGTGCTTCGTCGTCATGATGTGAAAACACGTCATGCTCATTTTGCGCTGCACTGCCCTGTATAAGAGAAGTCGTTGATCGAATGGCGTGGTTGAGGAGAGATAGAGGGCGGTGCATGAACGATTTGGCGGAAGTTGGCCTTGAATACACGTCTGTTGGTTCCTTTGGTGAGGGTGGGGTATGAGACTCAACCCCGTTGACCTGAGGAGGTGTCAAGGTCTGTTGAGCAGTCACTGGTGGCCTATCTTGAAAAGCCTGGCTCTCAAAGTTTCTGACATCAGCAGTTGCTTCCTCGGGGATACTCGGGAAAGATGGTATTCGTTGTGCAGGCTGCAGTCGACGATTCGCAACAAGAGAGCGCCAGCGATTCATTGCTGCGGCTACGGCAGCCTTTTGAATACCCTCATAGTCACTATCTTCTTCATAGTTATCGGAATTTTCTGATTCGTCTTGCTGACGAGGTTGCGGTTCTAGTCGAGGAGAGGGTGGCAATGATGGAGATTGAGGCACGTCTACTTCTTCCGATGTGAGGTGGCCGTTTTGCTGGCCATTCTTCTGTCGCAGAATCGCGTGGCTTTGGCGACTCGTCGATGAGATCGCAGGGGACGTAGATGTTGAGGTTCGGAATGACGCGGTGGTATTATCGCCAAATTCCAATACGATCCCCATACGGCTCAGAATAGTCTGGAACTTATCTAGTAGGGAGCCATCCCCTCGCTCACCACCTACTCGGAAGACAAAGGTCGATAGGTGATGATCTGAATCTGGATCAATACCGTAGATAGGAAGCACGGCATCGTATGCCTTGAAAAGCGCAGCAGCGGGAAGTGGCTTCGGTTCAGGCGCTGAGTCGAGTAACTCCTGGGCAGCAACGACAACGGCATGCAACACAGCGATGTCTGGTTCGGTCAATATGACGTCGGATTTGAGTCGCGAGGATTATACGGACCTTCGTTGGAGTAGTAAGGGTCCTGACTTGAGGGTGCCCGGCTCGCATTGCTTGAGCGGCCATCATCAGACGGTGAGTCCGCTCTCTGTGCAGCCGGCGACATCGGTGCTGCTGGTGAAGCCGCATTTGAGGTCTGGTACGAGCGGTCGGAGGACATGGGCAGAGATTTGTTGGCGAGCTGCCCACTTCCGTCATTGACCCATAGTCAAGGAGTAGGTATGCAATGAAGTGCGCGCAGATTTGCGGTGCGAGGCGTTCGCGACCAAACTGTCACGGGTCGGCAAAATACAGGTTGTTCAGCTTCCAGCATGCAACGGATAGCGATTCCGAAAAAGAAAGAAAAGAGAAGGGATAAAGGTGATGCTGTCAGTGCGGTCGCAATATTTGCACAATCGTATCCGAAGGGGTCGGTATCCAAACAAAGCGCAATGTGATATACAACAAAACATACGCGAATCTGCGCGGTCGCGATAGTCCCCCAGGACAAAAACTTGGGCGCGTAAAGTGGGTGGCCGGTGCTCGACGGAACCTTATGTGGCTGGCTACCTATTTGAGTATACTGTGTTAGACAGTGTCATATCAACACTGTATGAGCATCACCATTTTCTGGCTGTCACTTCTTCTTGTACCATCTACCTGCACCAATATCCAGTGTGCCAGCACGACTGCCATCTTCACACCTCTCTAAGCATCCTACCAAGCCGCAATGAACCAACAGAGGGCCCGTCCCATTCAAAAATTTGCCAAAGCAATCTCTCAATGCTCTATGGAGGTGTGATTTTATGTGTATATTTCTAAACCTTTGCCACTAACTTGCTGATAGGCTACCGCTTATGGCAAATGTATTGTTGCCGACTACAATGCTGTGCACAAGGATAAGTGTGCAAAAGAGTTCATGAAACTCAAAGACTGTTATCTAGTATGTTAGCTCAATAGCCAGCATATTTATCTTTCAGTGTTTCTAACCCCCACTTCTCACAGGCAGCGTCCAAGAAAACATAGTATCATAGTTGAACAATATCACGGGTCCTCTTTTATTCTATTTCTCTACCTATCCTTTTGAGATCCACACGTCTACAATTTGAGCAATCTCAATAAGAATGTGGCTTGTTGAACTTCTTGTTCTTCCTCCGCAATGAGACCATCGGTTTGAGCATCAGCACCAGCCTCATCGAGGGGTCGTCGCAAGGCCTTCTCGAACGCAGGCGTCTGAGATTTGAAGGCTCCCGACAGTCCTATATCTTCTGGATCCGAAATGACCCGGTATTCCATCTTGATGTCATCAGTTGGCACGAGACCTGCCTTCTTCCGGAGTCGCTGCACGCGATTAATGATCTCACGACCAAGACCCTCCGCTGCCAGCTCAGGATGGATCTCTGTGTCCAATATGGTGAGCACTTCGCTGTCAGTGTTTGTCTCAAAGTTCTTTGATGACTCGTCCTCCTTAACACCTCGGCGTACAACGAGATCACCCTCCTCCAAGTGAATGCCATCAACAGAGATGTGCTTGTCTAGGACGTAACCCTGAACTTGTTCACTGGTTAGAAGTGGCAGACCTTTCTTTACACGTGCCATATCCTTCTTGAGCTTCTTTCCGAGAACAGGCCAGTCAGCCGTGACGCTGTACTGCACATTGTACTTGGCTTCGTCGCTGGATAGCACTAGGTCTCGCACGTTCAGCTCCTCACTGATATACTTCTCCAAGGACTTGATGTCTTCAAGATACTGGGGATCAGAGTGGATAACTACCAGGGTCTTGAGAGGCTGTTTAAGGCCGATAGTGCGGCGCTCACGCGACACGCGAGCAAGTTCAATGACACGCTGCATGCGCCCAACACGTCGCTCTACTTCCTCATCGAACAGCTCTTGTCGGACATCGGGGAATGGCAGAAAATGCACACTTCGAGGATCCTCACCCTGGAGCTCCTTGGGAATGTGAGGTAGCAGCTTTAGGTAGATGGTGTCTGTGAGGAAAGGTGTAAAAGGTGCCAGTCCACGACACAATGTGAACAGTACCTCGAAAAGAGCGTTCAGTGCATGGAGCGTATCGTCAATTCCATTCTCGCCCTTGAGTCGCTTTCGGTTGAATCGAATGTACCAGTTTGTTGTGTTATCAATAAGACCCAGAAGTCGAGGCACAACAGTGTATAGACGGTAGCCTACCGAGAGTTAGTTCAGCGAGAAAATTCTTTTAATGCAATGGCAGTCCTTACCCTTCATCTCTTGGTTGACAAAGTGCAGCAGACTCTGGCAACTTGCCAAAATCCATCGATCCATGACATTAGTGTTGCTAGACTCTAGCTTGGGGTCCCAAACGAAGCCTACATTCTCCACCTTCTGAAGCAGGGCAACCTGGCCCTCAAAGAATTTGTAACTGTTCCACAGAGGCAAAAGAACTTTCTGAACGACTTCCTTGACACCAGACTCCTTGAAACGCAAAGGCTCAGCTCGCACAACGGGGGAGTTGATGAGGTAAAGACGGAGAGCATCAGAACCGTACTTGGACATAACGATAGAGGGATCAGGATAGTTCTTGAGTCGCTTCGACATCTTCTTGCCATCCTCTGCAAGCACGATACCGTTGACAACGCAGTTCTGGAATGGCGATTTTCCAAAGAGGTGAGTGCCCAACACCGTAAGGGTGTAGAACCATCCTCGGGTCTGATCCAGACCCTCAGCAATGAAATCGCCGGGGAAGGACTGGTTGAACTTCTCAACATTCTCAAAGGGGTAGTGCTGACTAGCATAAGGCATGCTTCCAGATTCGAACCAGCAGTCAAAGACTTCCTCAATACGCTTCAGCTGTCCCTTGCCCTTCTTACTGGGGATGGTGATGTGATCAACCTTATCACGGTGAAGGTCAGAGAGATCGCCTTCATAACCACTTAGCTGACGAAGCTCTTCAACACTTCCTACGCACACTCTCTCCTCTAGATCATCACTGACCCAAAGGGGAATAGGTGTGCCCCAGTAGCGATTCCGGCTGACATTCCAGTCGCGAGCGTTGCGGATCCAGCTAGCGAAACGCTTCTCCTTGACAAAAGAGGGAACCCAGTGAGAGTCCTCAATATTCTTGAGCATGTCGGGGACGATGTTAGGTATGCGGATGAACCAGGAGGGAACGGCCCTGTAAATGAGAGGAGTATCAGAACGGGGACACATAGGGTACGAGTGCTTAAGCTGGGACTCGTTGGCGATGCGGCCGGCATTCTTAAGGTGTTTAATGATGTGCTTATCGGCTTCCTTAACATGCATTCCCGCGAAGTCATGAACGCGGTCGGTGAAGTGGCCAGTGTCGTTGACAGGGTCAGGAGGTGAACGCTTCTCGGTAATGATGCCAGCGGCAAGAGCAACGTTGTAATCGTCCTCACCAAAGGCGGGAGCCTGGTGAACGATACCCACACCACTATCATCAGTAACGTAGGTAGCGTTTAAGACCTTGAAGGCAACCTCCTTGAACTCCTCATAAAAGTAATCAAAAGGGGGGGTGTATTTCCATCCCAGCATGTCTTTCCCGAGGATCTTTTCGAGAATCTTGAATTTGGCCTTTTTGGGGTCCTTGTACAAGGTTCCAAGGAGCTTCTCGAGGAGAATGAAGGTCTTTCCGGTCTTCTCATCCAAAATCTTGACGTACTCGAAGTCCGGATGAGCTGCCAGGCCGAGATGCGAAGGCAGCGTCCAAGGGGTGGTAGTCCAAGCCAGCAAGTTGACTTCAGGATTGTCGACGAGGGGGAAGGTAACGACAACTGCGGGATCGGTGACATCTTGGTAGTTCTGATTGGCCTCAAAGTTGCTCAGAGCTGTGGTCAGAACAGTAGAGTAGGGCATGACGCGATGGCCCTGGTAGACTTGGTCCTTGTCGAACAGCTGCTTGAAAACCCACCACTCAGATTCCATGAACTTTGGGTCCATAGTCTTTGAGATGGAAAGTCAGCATTCATGTCATAGATGTAATAGAAGGTCCATCTACCTTGTAGTCATTGTCAAAGTCGATCCACCGTCCCAACCTCTCAATAGTGTGTCGCCATTCGCCGGCGTAGCGCATGACAATAGAGCGGCACTCTTCGTTGTACTTGGCAATGCCAAGTTCCATAACGGCAGCCCTGCCTGAGATTCCCAGCTTCTTATCGATTTCGTGTTCAATGGGCAGGCCGTGGGTATCCCAACCGAAGCGACGCTCGACATGATAACCCTTCATGGACCAGTATCGAGGGATGACGTCCTTAATAGTGGATGCAAGGAGATGCCCATAGTGAGGCAGGCCGGTTGCGAAGGGAGGTCCATCGTAGAATGTGTAGCGCGGGCGGCCTTCAGACAATTCTACCTACAGTGATGACTCGGGTTAGCAGATGTTGGGACAAGGCAATGCGGTCAAGGAAGCGACTTGGAATGACAAGTATGAAATTGTACGAACCTGCCTAAGGAATGCATTGATCTCGCGCCATCTTTGAATGATGGCCTCCTCTTCTCTAGGGAAGTCGATAGACATGATGAATGTCGGTTTGGCTTCGAGGGGTCAGCCAAGTTGTTTCGAACAAGAGTGCAAAGGGAAGAGTAGAAAATTTGTGATATTGAAATCGGTCTATAATGACTCACCGTAAGCTGCGTCTCGCCTCGCAGTCAGGTCAGCTCGCGGAGGGCCTTGAGAGTGAATTTCGCCAGCGACGGGTTGTTGATGGAGGGGCAGATTTCAGAAAATGGCACCTCGCGATATGGTGGGTGAGTCAAGAGGCGCCCCGCGTCTGATGCAGTACGAGCGAGGGGCAGACCACGAGTGGAGCCTTGGGCTAGCTAAATAGAAATAGAAATCGCAACCATACATAGGTAGTACTTTCCTTACCTCAGGGACTTGACTTGATGGGATTGTCGACTACCACTTTAGAAAGTCGGTCTCTTGAGGTTCAATGTAATATCGTACCCACGTCTCGATGCAATCCTACTTAGAACTGGAAACCTACCTAGGTATACCATGCTTCAGTTCAAAAGGCAGGGCACCGCCACATAGGCAGGTTTGGTGGTGGTGACCTCCATTAATTGAGGCATTTGACAATAGTATGTAGGTACTGCAAATATGTACCTTGAAGAGTAATATCTATAGGTGATAATCGGTGCAACAAATCTTTGTAAATTATCGAGTCATCTCGAGATGTCACAATGTTTTACGAGAGCCGTTGTAGCCGTTTGGGGATGATGCGCCAAAAGATTAGGTTTCTGCACATTTAGGTAGGTACCTAATAAATCGCTTCATTTAGAGGCAATCCACTATTCAGCCATAGCAACTTGTCTGCCTCCGAGATGACATTATAAGAATCTACTATATATTAAAGATTTGAGTTGAATATGCCAAGTCTTGGACAGAATTTCCTCCACATGTTGCTCCTCGAGCACCCAAAATTAGATATTGGGAGTCCTAGACTTACGACTTACTTTATCGAGCTTAGCCATTGTGTCACTTGGAGCTCCAGCTACTCCATCACTAAAACGACCGGGGTTAGCCTTCATGTGTGGCGCGTGCGTGGTTGCTGCCAGCCAGAATCAAACAGCAAAGGAATCTGGGCTGCTCCACGAATGCTTATGTATTGCTTGATTGTCAACCAGCTGCGGCATGATCGAGTCTTGACGTTCTCATTTATTTGTCCTGTCCTTTTTTCGGCTATCTAGGCATCTAGGTAGTCCTCAACTCGGCTGGTTTGGTTCTTCGACACCCAAATATTATCGATAACAAGCCTGACGTCGGAATATCGACAGTTGCACCCCAGCTCAGCATTTCACTTCATACCAGCACCACCGGGCTCCCGCTTCTCTGCAAGACTCTTGCATAGTCTTCAGCAGCTGCCCTATCCCGCTGCATAATCCTGAGCCATGTCGTTCTTGTTTGGAAGGGCCCGGACACGCACAGTTGCTGACCTCCCCAAGCAAGCCCGCGAACATGTCTTGAAACTCGAAGGGCCGCAGGGTCCGTCCAAGGTAGTAGCTGCAACACCTTGATTCAAGACCAAGCACTGATTTTCAAAGGCCGAGGAACTTGCCCGGGTCTTGAGCCAGATGAAGGTCATCCTTCAGGGCACTCACGGTATGCTGCCTCATCCCACATGCGGACCGTGATCGGATGGCTAAGTCATATCCAAAGAAGCCGATAGCTCCCCGGAGCAGATCCTGCAACTCGTAACTGGCCTCATCGATGAAGATCTCCTCCACCTTCTCGCCGTCAACCTCTACCGTCTTCCCTTTGAGTCACGCAAAGACACACAAGTCATCTTCTCCTACGTCTTCCGCTTCCGCCCCGCCACCACCGCCCCCAAGAGCGACCCGCTTGCGCTATCATACGTCGTATGCAATCGACCCCAAGTCCTGGTTGAGCTGTGTCGTGGTTACGATCATAAGGAGAGCGCCACACCAGCGGGTTCTGTCCTACGAGAGTTGCTCAAGAACGAAGCTGCGGCTGCCATTATTCTATACGACGATGGAGACGAGCCTGGTTCGAGCTCCAAGGGGCTAAATGCCATTGACCGTGACCGGCCTCAAAGTGGGAGAGGCGTGTTCTGGAGATTCTTCGACTGGGTTGATAAGAGCTCCTTTGAGGTGGCGGCTGATGCTTTCACCACTTTCCGAGTAAGCTTCGGTCGCCATATTGCTTTGTCTGCACACACTAACTTTACAGGAACTCCTGACACGCCATAAGGATCTTGTACCGAGATATCTGTCCGCAAACTTTGATCTCTTCTTCGACAAATACAACAACATTCTGGTCCAGTCCAACAGCTACGTGACCAAGCGCCAATCCATAAAGCTGCTCGGCGAGATCTTGCTTGATCGCTCTAATTATAGCGTTATGACTGCATACGTTGACCGTGGCGAGCACCTCAAGATATGCATGAACCTTCTGCGCGATGATAGAAAAATGGTTCAGTATGAGGGGTTCCACGTATTCAAGGTCTTTGTCGCCAATCCGCACAAGTCGATCGCCGTTCAGAAGATCCTGCTTATGAACCGTGATAAGCTCCTAACCTTCTTGTCCCACTTCCTTGAGGACCGGACGGATGACGAGCAGTTCATTGATGAGAGGGAATTCTTGATCAAGCAAATCCGCAACATGCCGCCGGTTCCCGTGCCTCCTCAACGGTAGTTGTCTGCATGTTGATGTGTTGCCTCCATTCGATACTGTACCATTTTGCACTCATGCGGCGTTCTCAAATCTTTTCTCATAGGCGATGGCGATGGCGATATGAGGTCAAAAGCATGGCCGTCTATTCTATAATGATGGCATTGCATGCTCTGCTCTTTGATCTTGTTTCTTATCCCTACAATATCTCAAGCGCTCCTGGCTGTAGCATCGATTGCACCAGGGCGCACATGTCGTTTCGCCAATCTTGATTCATGATATTATTATACAAAAAGACGCTCCCAACGCCATTCGATTCCTGTGTGTAGTCAATCAAGTATGGCACAAACTCTCTAACTCCAATGTCCTGTCGTTCATCCATCCGACTTATCGACGGCATTGAACTCTGGGCTTAACGTTGCTTTGAAAGCAAAACATTGACGCTCTCGCGAGCATTCTGGGTAGCCCAGACGCTGTCCTTTCCACCACGGCGCCACTCATCGCCCGTCGCCTGTTCTCCACCTCCTCTTGGTGCCTCTCCCATGATCACTTCAAGGTCTCTCTTTTGTGAGCTCAGCCAGTTCTTGACGAAGTTGGTAGGATCCTCGCTCAGAGACTGAAAGAAAGAATGTTTGGCCTTCGAGACAGCGATGGCCTGGACCACCCGAGCCAGTTGATCATCCAGCCCTGTCACCTCTTTGAGCATAGCGATGTACTGCGGGTTGTTGAGCATGGGTAGCAATGAATCACGTAGCGGGTCATCCACTGAGACCTGGATATCGTAGATGGTAGGCTGAGGGTCTTTATGGAAATCTTGGTCAACTCGGATGGTGTAGGGCAGGCGAACAGGCTCAAGAGGGCGAAGGTGCTGTGTAACATAGTCATTGAGTAGTGGGATGTGCCCGATGTCGCCCTGTCTTATAACCTGCGATCGATAGTTAAAACAGTGTCGGTTATGAAGCATAGAATTGAGACGAACCTTCTTCAGAGGCTCATTGCATCGGAAATTGCGCTTCTCTTCATCTTCCTGCAGTCCAAGCAATTTGATGTACTCCCAAAGACCCATGACTGCTTCTTGCTGAGTAGCATCTTTCATATCCACCACATCAGCAAGCTCAGGGCTAAGCTGGTATCTCTCAGGGGTCTCTTGGCGGAACAGATTGATGGTGATGTTCTGGTTCTCGTCTCCGGTTCTCTTAAAAGTGAGTTCGTCGAAATCGGCAGCGGCTGGAAGATTAGCAGCGGGTTGGTTTCGGGCTGGAGCATCAGGCTTCTTCCATTCCACAGTCTGCTCAGCGCCGTTTCGAAATCGGGATCGATCGAAGTCGACGGCCAATGACTTAAAAAAGTGCGAAAATCGGGGCTTCTCTTGCCGCTTGGACTTTTGGGTTGACTCATCCCCCTCCTTCTTATCCTCCGTAGCTGATGCATCCTGTCCTTCGAGTTGCGCAGTCTCGTCATCTGGGTCGTCGAGAAGACGGCCTTCGATTTTGACTCGAAAGGAGGCCTCCATGCTTGGTGTAAAGTCAAAGGAATCGGCGTTGAGCCCGTTGCTCTGCCAAATCTGATCCTCGACCGTGTTACTGATCCAGACTCGCAAGGTTTTGTATCGCTAGACTTTAGTTAGACAAGTCACGGCAGATGCATCACGATATCGAACAAACCTTGGAACCACGGCTAGTATAATCGACAATGTCTAAGCGTTTACGAGTAATGGTAGCATCAAGTCGGCGCTCCACATCTCGCAGGTCTCTGTACCGTTGAACACCTTCAGCATCGATAATGCTGTCCTCTACTCCTTCGGGCATGTTCTTATCGGTAGGCTTGCGGCTACGTCGCTTCGCCAACTCGCTAGCATGAGCCTGAGCTTGTTGTTGCTGGGCAATCTGGGCTTGGGTCAGGGGGACCGAGGGATGAGGTCCTGAAGACATCATGGGTCCTTGGCAATATTAGCAGATGAATGGAGAGGATGGGTAACGCAAAGGGTATGTTTAACGCACCAATTCCACCACGTCGCTGGTTTGTCGCATGAGGCGATCTTTGGGGAACCTGCTGCGCATAAGCGCGATATTGAGGCTGCATTTTGCCGAGATTTTACAAGTCTTGTGTTGGAAATTGGTAGGCGTCGGCTGGTGCGATTTCAGGTCGATCGTGTCGCGTCGCATCGCATTGCGTCGCGAGAAAACAGTAACGCCAGTGCTCTTCTGATCACGTGACTGGGTCAATGACCAGCAGCTGTCTGCCGCTAATAAACAAACCGCCGCATTCCAGGTTGCCATTGCTAAGCGTCAAGGAAGGTACGTAGCTAGACATCTCTATACATCAGCTGTTAGCATGTTGCTTCTACGTCTACGGATAACAAGTCCTAGTTCAACCCCTGATATACGAATCTACCTCGACTGTCAACCCTAAAATCGAGTGCTCGACTTTCACTATTTCAGCTACAGTTTCAGGTCTATAACCATCATATGCTATCAATAGATCGGTTATTAGTCTTGCCTTGTAACTTGTAACAAAGACCTGTACATACAAGGTGGTTTAGCGGTTGGTCAAGATGCGGCCGGAGTTAGACCAGTCCCCTAAGCCCACGCTCTCCTCCAAGACACCCCCTACTGCTGCCTCTTATGCCCAATATCTCTTGAGGTTCAAACATCCATTTTGACCTCCGTACTCGATACAATTGCAGTTCTAATCGCACTTCCGTTCTCGAGAATGAAACCCTATTTTCTGGAACCGGCATTTTCCTACGCGGTGACTTCAATTGAGCTTCCCGAAGAAAATGGAGGCTTTGGCTTTTGTGGTTCATCGAACAGCAACCATCTCTGCGTCTTTCCCACCCATCAACGCTAAAAAACAAACATGCACCCAAAACAATGCATCAACCACTCCATTGAGATGAATAAACTCCGCAATAAGACGCCACGCTCTCAATGCCATGAACGTACTGAATGTGATCGATGAGAGGCAAAATGTCCAAGAGGATCGACTCCATCAATCCACAACTTATAACACGCCGAATTGTCCATACACTGCTGTTATCCGACTACCTTTCTTAGAATGCAGAGCCAAGTCCACTTCTCGATTGTCTCTTACTGAAACGGTTGCGTTTCGGTGCGGGGTCTTCGTTGCTTGCCTGGTTTTTACTCAAGTGATTACGTCCACCAAATCCCTCGGGCCCTCCTGCATTACTTGAAGGAGTCGATACTTGGGACGACATGTCGACAAATCCGTTATCGCCGCCGTAGGAAGGGGCCATACTCTGGGATAGCGCCATATCTCGAGCTCGTTCCAAACACTCAACCCAATCAGCGGCGGCAGAGCCCCCTTCTGAGGAGTTTGATGCAGACTTAGCCTCTTCAAATGTGTAGTGGTGGCCACCCTGTTTGTTGTTGTCAATATTTTGACGACTATATATCAACTTAAAAAAAAGGATTCCGCTTACCGTATTAACACACCACACCGTCTGTCCCTTTGCATCAACTTGAGTTTTCCAAGTGCAATCAGAACCGAGCAGGGACAGCTCTTGCTTCGCTCTCTTCTCCTCTCCACCAGCCGGAGCAAGTACAATCCGACCACTTGATGTGATCATGACTAAGCGTTGACGCTTCTTTGTTGTACTTCCGATGAAGAAACGAGACAGCTTCTTGTGCCCTTCTCCTGGTTCTTTTCCGTGCGGGCTTGAAGGCAAAGGCGTCGAGACAACCATTAAATCTCCCAGCTTGAGAATGCGCTCGTTGTTCTTAGTCAGCACGGGTGACCATTCGATATCTAGCTGCGTCGGGGGAGGTAACTCTGTTATTATTCTAGACGGCCGGTTGCTTCCGTTGGAAGGGGTCGCCTGGGGCTGAGGAGGTGCCCTCGAGTTGGGCGTGCTGGAAAAGCCGTTGAGCTGGATGACCTGTGGTTCTTGCGGAGGAGCTATATATGGACGTAAACGAGGTGCCTTAGACCTCCAAAGTCCTTTTCCAAAGGGGTGTCCGTCAAAGAATTCATGATTCTTGATGTGTTCAACAGTGAGTCGTCTGGTCGGATCAAGAACTAAACAACGCTCCACAAGGTCTCGCGCTGCTGGTGGAAAGCCAGGAGGAAAATCATACTCGAGATTTACAATCTTTTGAAAAGTGAGGTACTCGCTACCCCCCTTGAAAGGGGGTCGTCCAGCCAGTAGCTGGTAGATAATGCAGCCGAACGCCCACAAGTCACTAGCCTTGCAAGCGTTCTTGTGTGTGAGAAGCTCGGGGCTTACATACTCAGCAGTACCGACAAACGATGCTGCACGACTATCTTCATCCTGACCCGGCTCTGGTCCGCCGCTAGCTGACGCGGCTGAGGCATCTTCGCGGGGGTCTTTCAGTAATTTGGCAGTTCCAAAGTCTGTGATCTTGACATGCATTTGGTCATCGAGTAAGACATTCTCTGGCTTCAGATCTCGATGAATAACACCCCGGGAATGCATATAATGAATGGCATCGAGTATTTGTGCACCATAAAACCGGGTACATTCAATGTCGAAGGTGCCCGTCTTTTTCAAGACACCAAGTAACTCTCCTCCATTGCATAAATCAAGAACATAGTAGAGGGATGTCTCGTCTTGAAATGTATAGTATAATCGGACAATACCAGGGTGCTCGGTGAGTCGGTTCAGCGTATTCTTCTCGATGTTGACATACTTGATCTTCTTCTCCTTGATGATGTGCCTTTTTTCAAGTACCTTGACAGCATACTCTTTGAGGGTTTGACGATCGGTTGCCATATACACCGTACTGTACGAGCCTTCTCCTAGAATACGGCCGAATGAGAAATCGCGAACACCCTTCTTGACCTGGCGGACGACGGTTCGTCCGTTTGCGTCGACTTCTCGACGAACCCCTACAGCAGCACCACGGTCTTGCCAATCTTCTTTGGTGGTGGGAGTTGGCGCGTCGCCAGCATATCCTTGGTTTGGTTGAGGTCCCCCAGGGACAGATGCATATCCGACGCCCATGCCTCTTGAACTCTTTCTCGGTGGTAGCGGGCTGCCGCTGGGGATCGAGCCTGATAACGGCCGGTTTGAGTTATTAAAGTGCTGAGGATCTCGTCGACTAGACACCCTCGCGGGATAGGAGGCGGCGGGTCCAGCTTCGGTCAGATTGGGCGTGCCGTAAACGGAAGACCTAGATACTTGAGATTGAGGGAATGGTTGAGAAGGACCTGCGGAGGGACTGGGTTCGGGGGTAAGCTCGGAAGACTGGGCAGAGGGAGTAAGTCGAGGATCGTTGAGTAAAGATTCGACACCGGCGTCTATAGGGTCGAGACGAAGAGCATCGTAGGATGAGGGCGTGGTGGATGTTGTAGTAGTCGGTTGTGGTGTAGAGGGGAGAGCGGAGGTTGATGTGGAAGCGGAGACGGAGGTGATGGGAGCAGTAGAGTCGGGTCCAGGAGTAGAAGATGATACAGAAGTATTAACAGCCTCGGCGGCATCATCGGGGTTGGCGATGCGCAATCCGCCTAGGGCCTGAGAAAGGCTCAGGTCCCCATTCATGGTGGGCGATGGAGAGGCCTGGGGCAAGATGCTCAGGGGAAGTGGACAGGCTCAAGCTCGACTCGCACGGGGAGGAGAAACGCGAGTCGTGAGCGAGGGACGGTCGGCCACTGGCGGCGGCGTGGACCGTGGAGCATCACCGATGTTGATTTTGTCTACTATGTAAGAGCGGGAGGAATGAGATCGGGATAAAATTAAGCAGTAAACGAAACTGAAAGAACAAAAGTGTAGCCAGCAGTTATTACCTGGCCGCTCCGCTCAGCTCACGCCCAGGCCAGATTACGACGGGAGAGTACCGAGAAATAAGAGCAAAAGGCGCCTTAGGCCACCGCCAACCTCGACCTGAACCTAAGGGGGCCCTGCTGGGATGATGTAAAGGAGAGCCCCCCAGCCATTGGCAAGGTACCACCTACCTGGATTGAAGAGGCACTGCCCGCCCAACGCTGTATACATGCTGGATAGAATTAAATCCATGAACATCTCGGGCAGATTTGGGTTCCGAATATGATTCCATGTCCAGGCTTATGAAGAGTTGATTGTAAAGACAAAACGCTGCTGCCGTTCACTTTAGTTACTGAGACGCGCCCAAGCATACCTGCCATTTTCCAGGTTCCTGACTATCTTAGCGCTAGAAGACTCAATGTTCATGGATAATGTACCTAGGCCGTGCAGCCCCATGCCCATGTTTTGTAAATAGTTGACAAAATACGACTAATATAACCATGACATACCGAAAATAGATCGGTGTATATATTAATACAAGGTAATTACATGCAAGCGGAGTATAGTGCCGACGCTCAAGCTGAACGATCTAATTAGGATACAGCCTGATTAAACCTACCTAGGTAGGTAGTTTATCAGGTCGCGCTTAAATATGTCGCGATACCTCTTCATACACACGAACACCAAGCCTGAGTACTCAGCGCAGGTTGAGTAAGCCACACTGTAATCATTTTATTATCTACCTAGGTAGTTACCTAGGTACCTATAGATGCTATTCACTATTGCTAGGTGACCTGCCTCAGCTTCCGACTCACGTGGAAACAGTTGCGCTTCCACAAATACATCATCATAAGAGAATAGAGTTTCTATTCCAGCACGATAGTCCTAACATGAAGTTTACAGATATTCTCTATCGTGTAGGGAGTCCGCATTTGCCATTTTCTGGTGATATGAACGCGGCGCAGCACCTCGTATAAGGAGGATATGCGGCCACCTAGTCTGAATCTGGTGTTGGGGATGCGTGATACTGAGCCGGGCAATGGACATCCAACCAGTTTAGAGAGTATATATAACCAAGAAATAATTAACACCATGATATTTCCATCCCACCGAATGCCTATCGCATGGGAACAATGGCCGGTGATTGCTAAGCACGGCCGGTCAAATTGTCATTCATATTACCTATCTACCTACCCTACGATGAGTGATCATCGAGGGAAGCTGCGCCTATCCCGCAGGGGCCGATCCAATTTACAGCCACTTCAAATACCTACCTGCCTGGGGCAGTCATGAAGCGGACGAAGTCAGGAAGGTTCAGTGTAGATTTACGTGTGAATAATTAAAAACAATCTTGTCCAGTGAACACTTGGTTCCGCAACGCCAAGGTGTCTCGTAGTCTCGCATGATGTTTCGACTTCAGCCTGCCGCGATCACTCTCACTGCTCGTGAAATCAGCGATGCTGAGCGCCGCAGCCGATATAGAAAGCACTTGATAGAACGTCAACGCCGCATCGCTAGGAGACGTCGTGGAGTCGTTTCGCCGGATCAAGATGTCTCTCTGCAAGATGCCCTCAACACTCGATTAGAAGCACTGGACGCCGAATCACTGAGAGGAATCGATATGTCTAGTCCAGACAGCGACACCGAATACTCTCCAGGAGATGATGACGAGCCGGAATCACCGGAGCCATCGCCTAACATCGAAGACGACACTTCTAGCGAGTTCGTACCAGTAACGAACGACGACAATGCAATCAACCCGTCACGAGGATCAGAGCGGCATGGACTGGTCTACCACCAGAGGCCTGACCTGAGTGAGTTATTCAACAAACACTGCTGGAATTATGCTATAAGGAGCGAAAAGAGAATAATACGTTGGCAGCCGTCGGTAGAGATCTCGAGATTGGGCCTTTTTCTTTTCACGCAAGGCCTGGCGACCAAGTTGACGAGAGTACCGAGCAAGATGTGGATGGGCCGAATTCTTGGGAGCCTCTTTTGACAGCCGCTGTAAGTAGGTGACTTGGCCAGATGAGACGTTCACCAGGGCAGCATCGCCGCCTGTTAATGCCACACCTGAACCCTAACCAACATGATACACGAACCGATGCGTCAAATGGGAGAATGAGTAGCTGATAAAAGCTCAGATGGAAATGTCTCTTTATGATTCGGAAGAAGAATCAATCCAGGATCATTATCAGCGATATAGCGAACGAGTGACTTCTCCACGAGGTCACGAGCTGCCTACGTCCTCTGCGGTTGCAGAAGAGCTGACCGCTACACCTCCCCGGCGACCTATGCCAGTGTATAGTGATCGACTACCCGTTCAAGAACAGCCCCAGACACCCAGACAACTACCGGAAGCCCGTCACCAAAGCCGATTTGACGGCGCCTACACAGCACCCGTACGAGGACGACGGAGGAGAGCCGAAACAGATGGCGCACTGGTCGCGAGAAGTAGGACTCGCATTGGACGTGGGCGTCATGTCAGCCCAGTAGGGTTGAGAATTCCAGGTTTTCAGGGATTATACGGGGGAAGCGAGAATGCCGATGATGATGATGATGTATGATTTGCCAAGAGGTTATGAGGTTATCCGGCATGGTATCGATACCATGGTCGGTGGAATGGGTATTGTTCGGCTGTACAATACCTGCTACTATGACCAGCTTGCTTTCTGATCGTCAAAACATTTGACTGTTTCAATTAGCTCCAAGCAGGCTAGGCCACACTGTAACAAGAAATTTTCTATTCAGTTGCCGGTTCGCCGGCAGTTAGATATGTAGGTATTAATCACTGGTACCTTGAGGTTGTTCCGGGACGCACATGGAGTATCCTTCAGGGTTAATCTACGTAAAAGTCTATCGGCAAAATCTTTAACATTCCATACCCCAATTCACCTTATCTTCCCACGAGTGACTTCAAATATTGAACACCTATATAGAAAAGTCCAGTCTGTATGTAGCACGGTATTTTGTAGCTTGAATGACCCCGCCGGTGCTGCTCGAATTTTCTCCTGGTCCGGCTCCGGAGAATCAAATGGGGTTCCAGCTCCAGCCTTCCGCGGCAACGAAAATTCCAGAGCAAACTTTGGTCGTAGGTGTGCCTGGCTACCTCAGGCACACCAGGCACAGGGGCTCCGTCTGTCGGGTCATGTCATCCAAACGGGCTCGGAACTACAAAGTTCCAGTGCATCAGAAGCAAACTGACTCGGACTGGGCGGGAGCCGGGTGGATCTGCTGAGTATAATATCAGGACCAGATTGGTTGATTGCTCCAACGGGCCACAGATGAAAAAAACCTTGGCTGAACTGGGCTCGGCTCAGATTGGGTGTGGGTTCAAAGGTGGCACGGGGCAACTGAGAAAGCCATGCCCAGGCTAGGCCAGAACGTCGGCCATCCAACCAGACGGACGCTCAAGACATGCTTCGAGGACCCGCAGAGCCGCCATGCCCCTTACGGCTATCGATGGAAAGTGAGACCCTTAACAATTACGCAACCTAGAAAAGGTCAAGCGCGAATAAAAGCTTACCATTGGTGAGTACGTACCTGACGCTGCAAGCTGCATTAGCTCCAGACTAGACCACATTTAGGGCCGGGAGGTTTGCGATAAGCTGATGGCGTGCACACTGTCCGCTGATGTTTCGGCACGGAGTCTGCTGCGGCTTGCCGAACCAGGTTCTTTGTCTTGTTAGCGTGCCCGCCAATCTTTCGCCTGCGGGTATCTGCTTGGAGTATCGCTACGCGGATTTCCCCGTTTGCGAGTCCTGCGTACAGTGCCAACTTTCGTACTGTTGGAGATCGGAGGTGAGGCTGCATGGGTGGGTGGTTAAAGAGTACCTCAACCTGGGGTAAAGAGCCACTCACACTCACGCCCCTTCTTCGTCTATTGCTCTGAGGGTTTCTTTTACCAGTCCTCCCCTCGCATTCTTTTACAGTTTTAAAATCCTCCTCCTTCCATTCATCTGACCTCCTCTCTCCTCTCTCCTTCCTCCTCCTCCACAATCCAAAGAATCTTTCTACCTACCTACCTACCTACCTACCTACCTACCACTATATCCACCTGTCTTATATCTAGCGTCGCATACTCTTCACTCTTGTGCCTCCTGTTGGCCAACCCTATCGCGTCTTACTACCACCTCATCACCTATTATCTAATTTCACATCTCGTCGACGATCTTGTTCACCTCAATCCCAACCTTCTACCAAACATCCTTGCTTGAGACCAAGGAAACTCATCATCAACCGCGTGTCTTGAAGACGCTATAGATGGTTTGTGACATCGCTGACTACTAACCTTGCAACCACTCCCAGTTTTCCACCAGGCAACGCTTCAAAATGGCTTATTTTAGCTCTCAATTCTCATCCTCTCCTGTCCTTACCATGTCTCCCCAACCTGTCCACCAGTCAATGGGCATGGCAAACTTTGGACGCCACACACCACCTCGATTTGCACCTATGCCAAGCCAGTTTGCAGCCGCTCAACCTACCCGGCCTGCTGCAGCTGGTAGAAAGCGTTCCCGGGACGAGGCTTCCGAAAACTTGGAGTCTGACATCAAGTCCCTGCCAGTCGTAGAGCCTGAAGAGGAATGGATCTACGGCCCTGGCATGACCCTCATCAAGAAGAGCACCTGCTATGTCACAGATGCGAGCAGCCAGTCTGGGACCTGGGTTGAGGAGAAGAAGGCTGCCGAAGAAGCCGCCATCAAAGAGGCGCGCTCCATGATCAGAAACCCCAAGCTGCAACGTGTGTCTCCCTCTCTTTCAAGCACATCGGCAGCCAGCACTTCGCCCCTAAAATCCGAAATCAAGCCTGTCAACGAGGGGCCCATTGTCGACACATTCACCATGCACCTTGGCATCGGATGGCGCAAAATCAGCGAACAAGAGCACATCCAAGCCGCTGCTCGTGGCTGGGCCCGCTACATCGAGAACCATTTCCACGTCTCCAATGCTCGAATTATTCTTGAGAGCAATGGTCTACAGTCGTATCTTGTAGAAGCCAACGAAGGCTTCTTCCTCTTCGCCGAAAACCTCCGACAAGGTCAACTTGTCAGCCAGACCGCGGAGGGCGCACTTCGGAATCTTCAATGCTCTCCTCCCCTGTTTGACGGAATGGAGGTTCTCTCAGCAGCTGAATCTCCTCGACCAGTCAGCGTCAGCCCTGATATGGACATGAAAATGGACTAGAGAAACCTCGTCCGGGAACATTTCTTTCTTTCCTTCATCTGCATCTTGTCACTTGCTATCTACTCGGAGTTACGTGTTTGCCATGCTTAGGGATTGGTTTTGGACTGGGAATGGAGCCTTGGGATTGACGGGAAATGAAACCAAGAGCGAAAGCCATAAGACACGGATTGTCATGGCCAGATATCATTTGAATGCAATTTAACAATTTAACAATCGAACAATATCATCTTTTACAGACCGTGTCTTGAAAATGTGACTTTTAGCACTCTTGCACACTGCTGTCGTACTACTTTTGCTGTGCCCTTGCTACTGGCTGATACTGACTAACACACACTAAACTGCTGCGCGTGCTTTAAGCATGGCGTGGTTTTCGCGCATCAACCAGACGCGACAAATGTGAGTGCTTGGTGTGATCGAGACGGGCAGTCATCGGAAATAAAAATGGAAAGTCTCGCTTCGAAACAACTAGGAGTGCGAGGAAGATGTGGCCTTGATTCGTCACAGCAATTTGTTAGTTGCTCGGGAGTCCGTGACCTGGACCATGTCATGTTGTTTAATTATTATGAGGATCTTGCGTGCAAACCTGTCCAGCAGGTTATGCAGGTTATTTAGATACCTAGGCGGTACGCAAATAACTAGAACATACATACATCAATACGCGATTTGTCCTTGTAACGAGATCTTCTATCAAGCCACGCCACTAACAAAAGAACATCGACCGCAGTCGTTTATGTTACTTGTGCTTTTAAATATCAATATACACTGTATTGTTGCCCTTCCCCACCTGGCCAAATACTTACCTGTCGATAGTAGTAGTCCATCCACCAGACGAGTGTGGCAAAGTCTCGTCCGTGTATAGAGTAGAGGGGGTCTACTATGCTTTAGATTTAGGGAAAAAAAAGATAAGAATTATTATTTGCCGAATACGTAGTATCGTGCTGCAATGACTTGAGTAGGTTAGGTAGGCATACGCTTGTCTATCGGTCAAACTGCTGCCTTCTTCGCTCTCATGTCGTTTAATCGGAAGCCTACCAAAGTTGGCTCAGGGGAAGCATGCCCCCAACCTCGCCCAGCTTTATCAAACCAAGGTCCCTTTGCCAAACGGCAGGATAGGGTGTGGACACTGGTTACCTTGTAATGGCAATCCCCTGCACTTTGTTTCAGGTACCGCGCCCAGTGTGGCTATCACTCCGATAGCAGAAATACCTTGAACTCCATTTCAGGTTACACCAACTGATGGAACCTCTGGCCAGTACATCCAGCTCCGGATACCAAGGTGAGGTAAAACTTCCATATCCCTCAACCATCAAACTGGCGTTACAGGCATAAAAAAAAAAAAAAAAAGAGTTCCCAATAAAAATCTATTTAATCCCCCCCCTAATCTTCGGATCTAGATTAAACCTGCCTGACTGTCTTCGGCGTCCGCATTTGCCGTAGGACGTATACAACCAAGCCGCCTCCAATTGATCAATCCATCGCCATCATCAACCAACCATGTCAAGCGCAAACCAGCTCTTCCTCCTCGCCGACCACATCAAGCTCTCGCTTCTCGAGCGCCAGCGTGCAAAGAACCTCAATCTTGAAGGCGACTCGCAGGTCGGCCACATCTCGCGATCCTTTGATCAGTTCCGCGATGGCCTAGCCAACCTCCGCGAGGAGGAGCAGCGGCTGACCGAAGCTGGTGATGCGACGTATGTCATCACATGTATCTTTCTACCTGCGGCTACCGTATTTGTAGCTGACCATGCTTTGTAGCGCCGCTTCAAACCTCACAGAGTCAATCTCAACACTCCAGAAGCAATTTGACGACCTCACTACTCAATTCCAAGGCAACTCCTCTTCCTCGACGGCCGAAACCCTCACCCATCCCAACTCTGAAGAGCTCGCAGACGACTTTGAGCACGCAACCTCCACGTCCCCAACCTCGCGCAAACCAAAGACAGTCCGCTTTAGCGACACTCCCGCGTCACCGTCCGCCGAACTCTTCGGCCCGTATCGTGATGACCCCACCGACAGCGCAGGCTACCAGGACGAGGCGCAGGGCATGAGCAATCAGCAGATCCACCAGTACCACGCCCAGATCCTCGAGCAGCAGGATGAGCAGCTTGATCGCCTGGGAGAGTCTATCGGGAGACAGCGCGAGCTGAGCATGCAGATTGGAGACGAGCTCGATAGCCACGTCGCCATGCTCGATGAGGTGGAGGCTGTCACCGATCGCCATCAGAGTCGGTTGGATCGCGCGAGCAGAATGCTCGGAAAGGTTGCTCGTGGAGCAAACGAGAATAAGCAAATGACTACCATTGTGGTTCTCATCATTATTCTTGTGCTTCTCATTGCTATCCTGAAATAGCATGTAGGCCTGTCACGTAAAATGAAGCAGCGGGCAGAGCGCATCGGTTGGAGTTCTTGGAGTTGGTATGGGCACCTGTCAATATTCATTGCAGCATTTTGGTGATTTGCCTTTTTTCTTCTTTTCTTCTTTTTTCAAAGGTCAACGGTAGACACTCACCTACTTTTGTGACGGAATACTTGTATATACGCACACAGAGTGATCTTTCAGACCAAACAGAAATAGAGACCAACTCTCATCATATCATGTTATCATTCTCTCTCAACTTGAAAGGTTTCCATCCTAGACATAACTAGCAGTCTAGACGTTTCCGTGCCCCAGGTGCAGGTCAATCTTGAACATCAACAGTTTATCGAATCACATCTCCCTCTTTGTCAATGCCTTCAAGCCCTTCAAGTATATCGCTTCCCCCGAGAATTCCAGTAGCGCATACCGTTATGCCCTTCTCCCGCGACCACACTTCGTGAAACTTGATGCTCTTATCGCTCGATGCAACAACAATACATCCCTCCTGGCCTCCTGGTGTCGTTGGATCGTCGTACGTTGGCCCTCGAGGATAAGGGATGGCATATAGGGCACGAAGCTCACCTTCCCAGGGAATTGCTGCGACTTGCTTGCATTCCGGCCAGCTGAACACGCTGACGCGATAGGGGTGTTCTGGCGAAGCGTATCCAAAGGTGGCCGCAATCTCTCTGCGGGTTGTACTCCAGATGAGCGAGGTTACTTGAGCCGATACCGATATCGTGGCTAGAGCGGCTCCAGATGGCGTATGGAAAAAGTGAATGCACTTGTCGTTGGAGCCACCACCTGTTGCAACCAGCTCGCGTCTCCAGGGACAGAATGCGATGGCTTTCACGGCAGCATCGTGGTTCCAATGATGTTTCTCAATACCGGGACCAAGCTGGCGGATGGAGTCTATAGTAACAGGAAGTGTTCGCATCTGTGCCGCGAATGTTGGTGCAGGCGCAACTGCTGCCCCAGTATCACGCTGGGGAAGTGGCAATAGCTCTGTAACCCTTGTTTCAATGCCGCCATAGACGCTGCTGGCTTCAATCCGCCCTCTGTATCTGTCAGCTGGTCTAGCTGGCTCAAACCACCGATGCCCGGCGACCGTGTCGGCTTCGAATAGACAGCAAAGGTTGTCGTTTCCGCCCGTGGCAAATAAACGACCATCGTGCGACCACGCAAGGCCGCAGATTTGCTGGCAATGGATATTGCTGATCTTGGCTACCAACGATACCGCCCCTGGCCATGTGTCCCGAGTGACTTCCTAACCCATCGGCCACTCTACAACATAGTAGTAGATGTTTCCCATCTCATCGCCAACCACCAAGTCTTCGGTCTGGACTTCAACCCCTGGGTTGAGAGGATTCTTGGAGGGCCGCAAGGTGCAAGTAGGTCGCCAGCTTACACAAGCAATAGAAAATGACTGACGGACTTCGAATCGTGGCAAAGCATCGAAGAGAGACTGGAAGACTACGCAGCCGTCCGAATGGCCAATGGCAAGCACAGCTTTGGCTCCTTGGGCTGATGAGAATGCAACCGACGTCAACCAAGTGTCGGCAAGAGAGCCATGGATCATGTGTACGCCTTGAACCTCAGACCAAGCATAGAGAAGATTGCCTAGACACACAACAAGGGTATGCGTCGTGGATGAGTAGGCCAAGGGCGAGCAGTAGAAGTCGTCTTTTAGATTTGGCGCGTTAAGCACTCTGGTTTCTGATTAGCCTTGCACTTGGTTGATGTTTCTAATTGCTTACTTGAACGGAGCTGCAGGGAGAAGACGTTTCTTTGCCCGCTTCAAAGGGACTATCACGGGTTAGTCTTGCAGCGGCATGGATATGGATGAACATGACACACTAGACCATTGCTCTTTGTTCGTCCATTGATACCCATTCCAGCTCGTTTGGCTGCATTCTGTGAAATTGCTGATACTTGGGTTCTGAGGAATCTGCCGACCCTGAACGAACTCGAGGATTTTCCGCACTTGATCAATATTCAAGGCCGAAGCGATACGACCTTCATGCTTCTCCTTTTCGACAGATGTGCTGATCAGGCTCTCTTGAAATGGAGTAGAGAAAACTCGAGCATTGGTTCCACGTTGAAGGAGATGACCCTGCCCATCGTCGACAGCAATTGCGCTAGGAGCAAGACCGCCGACTGACCACATAGCGCCCATGCTGACTTGTCGTTCTGCTCCCCGGTTCTGTGGTAGTTGGCCAAGAGCCACGCCTATGGGTATCGTGTGTGTTAGCCCGAGAATCGTGATGGAGTGTGTTTCGAACCTCTATCAAGATCACTGTTGTCAACTCGGAAGGGGAAACGTGGATCGGGGTCCAATACGCGACGACGAAGAACGAAAGGGTCCGCCGAAGCACTCTTGTTTCTCTTTAATCTCTCTTCTATAGACAAATCCTGGCTCTGTTTCGTAGTTCGGTATCTCTTAGACAAGGGTGACGCATGGTCACGCTTGGGAACGTAACGATCCAGTTTCTACCTGTTTGGGTCATATCGTCGATCTTGAAGAGGCGAGCGGTTGGAGCTTTGTGAGTATATGAAAGGAGAGATTACTTCGATGTTCTTTCTGCGGCAACATCTATCAGGCGTTTTGGGAGGCTCAACGTAGCTCTCTTGCTTCCCAGCCACAAGGAGTGTTCGCTCCTCATTCCCAAGCGACTGGCTCGATGGATCGTCACTTGAGCCGGAACCGTCAAATGAAGGAAAACACCTAGGCCTGAGGTTTGGCGAGGTTTCACGGGTATCTTCACCTGAGCCGTAGCCAGAGTCTGACGGGCTGGATGGCTGCAGTTCTGCGTCACGCTTTCGTCGAGTCGGCCACGGGCGACGAGGTGGTAGTCGAAACATTCTCGTCGATATCAAAGCACTGAATAACTACTAGTCTTGTTGAACTGGAGGACCAAAATATCCCGACGGCTTGTAGCTGGAGGACGATTGCCCTTGAAAGCCAAGAGAATAACGAAACGAATGAACTGTTATCCTATAATCCGAGCAATACTGTCTAAATAGACAGGACCTTACCTGGCAGTCGACGTATCTGCCTGATCAGATGATGAAATGGTATTGATGCTTGTCGAAGATTTGTAGGGAAGAGAGAGGATAGGATGAGGAAGATAAAAAAGAGCTGTGCCAAGGGGAAGGAGTCACGCCATGTATTGATGCACGTGAAGTTGTAGGTAGCAACTCCCCAAGGAGGTGGGTGTAGGGGGTCATTTTGAGATTTTAACGCAGGAACAATGGCTCTAGGCAATATCATGAATAGGTACCTACGTTAATGTATTGTCCTTTAGGTAGACACTTTTGGTCAGCGCCTATCTCTACCTAATGGTTAGGCTAGTTGATCATCTCATGGGAATGCTTGTAGATGGTCAAAGCATATCACAGTCAGTTCCAAGCACGCAAAACACCATTGAAAGTTTGTTGAACTACCTTATTCCCTCCCATGAATTAGGTATACTGTGCTATCAGATCAAATGACAAAACTCATCATCCCCAGGCCGTCGTCTTGCAATCTCGCCCAGACCTCCTGTGATATAGGACCAAATAAAGACACAAAGAACCACCTACCGAAATGTATCAGGCTTTGATTCAATCATTGTCAGGCATTCCAGATGCAATGTTGGGGTACTTCGAGTCTGGGTAGCTGAGCCAGTTTTCCGTCGTGTCCAGAGTCCCCAAAGACTTGTAGCTTGTCTCAATGAGTGAACCGTCGCCCTTCTTGTCACCAGAAGCCTCCCAGAACATGCTTCCACCTAGATGGTGGCCATGGATGTAATTGACTTTGCTCTGAACCGCCTTGGGGGTGTCAAAGGAGATCAGCTCTTTTGTGCTCTTGTCATAACTGTAGTAAGCATTTGCCCTCGCGTCGTACATCATCTCCGCCCCTGGCTTGGGCAGGTCCTTGTAGTCCCAGACTCCCTGTTCAAAACTGCCCTGGCCAACACCACTAAAGGACTGGCCAATGCCCGCGTTGCCTTGGAACGAGCGACCGTATATGGGCATACCGAGCACGATCTTCTCTGGAGGAACTCCGGCGTTGATGTAATCCTTAACTGCATCATCGGTGTTGTAAGGAATGGTGTTGCTGTAGGGATATAGGTTGGCATTGTGACCGCTGACGTTGTCCCAGCTGCCGGAGTAATCGTACGTCATCAGATTGATGTTGTCGACAATCTCACCAATCTTATCGAGATGGAGTTTCTTGTACTTGTCCCCACCGGCAGGTGCAGCAATCGAAAGCTGAAAATGATGATAATTCACCTTTTGGCTGGAATAGCCGTCCAAGGCATCGCGAACAGTCTGGAGAAGCAGATCGAAATTAGCTGCCTCTGCTTCATCTTTGGGATACTCCCAGTCGATGTCGATTCCGTCAAAGCCATAGTCTTTCATCAGTTCAACAGCAGTAATGGCAAAGTTCGAACGTGACTCAGGGGTGCTCGCGGCGGAAGGAAAGTTGGTAGACCAGGTCCATCCACCAATGGAGAGCATGATCTTGAGATGCCGATGTGCCTTCTTGAGGATGAAGAGTTGTTTTACACATCCATAAGCGTTAGCTGGGGTTTCCCAGCCTATTTTACGTCAGCACTTTAGACCCAGAGATAGGGAAGGGTGGAACACACCATCGCCTTCATAGTGCTTCTCAAGGTCGGCGTAACTATCACCGGTGTATCTGGACATCCCATTAGTATGATCCTTTCTACTGTGACGGTGTTGAGACATACACTGTTCCATCAGACCTGACGTTCATAAAGGCATAGAGTACGTGGGAGACTTGGGAAGCATCAAGATCTTGTGGCTGAAAGTTCCTTCCATAGATGGCCCTGAATGGTGTTAGTGTTGATCAACGATTCCATACGAGTCTAGGTACCAGTTGGTAAAGTAAACGGAGTTGATGTAGCTCTGCGGGTGTTCAGAGGTATTCTCTGGGTGCTGAGGGTTCGTTTTCACTTGACCACACGTACAAGATGTGGCAACTGATGGTGCTGGCGATGGGTAGCTTAGAGCATCCTGGACTATGGCAACAAACGCCAATAATCGAGAAAGCGAAAACAGCATGGCTGATGTAGGCTGGGAAGCCAACGATGATGCGGCTATGGTTCAAAAGACGTAATTTAGGTATCGCAGGGCGGTTTGGAGGAGACTGGTTTCGGAGGATTAGGTACCTAGATTGAGATGAAGGAAGAGAACCAGAGAGGAAGGAGTCAAAGACTTGGTCATTTATACAGTGAATAGGTAGGTACCTGCTTTGTGCACTTTCGAATACGGGCCCAGAGACGCAGAGAAGATTGATTACACCTTGGTCTTGCACACGTAATATAGTTGAAGCATCTTGACTGTTTCGCCAGAACGAACACAAGCCTCCTTGTACGTTCGATACCACAGCTGCATCACGTATGAATATCATCATGTTTCTTGACAACTACTAATTCACTTATACAGAGTCTCTGTCTGGAGCCTTCATATACTCCATCTACTGGGTAAAGAGGTGCTTTTACTCTTGAACGTTCAAGTATGGATGCTATCGAACATGATGACCTCGTTTCACTTACAATGGTTGCAGAGATTCAGAACATTTGACTCTTCGTGGTACTTGTGCTTGTATTCACGAACCACCAAGCACATGTGACTTGAAACCCAGATAAGGAGACATTTGATTAAGTCGGAGTCCTTCATGATGCTAGGAGGTCTAGATTCCAAGACGCACAGCACCAACAAGCTGAAGTTTGTTATTGTTTGCAATGGGACAAGGGGGTGTAACTTGACAGTGGATTGACTGTCTCTACTTTATAGAGGAGTCGAACTTGAACAACAATAACCCTATAGTATTCTTTATCCGTGGACGCTCTTGGATGGACCGGTCGAATAAGTCGACCAATCACACATATGAATTGCTGGTTCAGCTCTTCCACTCCTTACGTCCATCGTCTCATTACTATCTTGCCGCCTACCTCCCTAGTAAGGACTCATGCCTTACTATTGTAATGCGATACAGAAGAGTAGCTCGCTAGGAAAGCACGAGACTTGTAACTTGTTGCGAACCAAAACTATACGTCGTTGTATAATAAGAGGAGCAGCATTACATGTCACAATGAGTTCTTTATCACCCTTGGTGGACATCACGCTACCCTACACATCGCCGCGGGGTCACAATCGCATGCCATATCATCCACGTCAACACCAACATTTATAAGCTCACAAATCACAGTCAAGGCCGGTTACATCGAGCTGTCCTCGAAATGGCCAGTGTTAGTCCCAAAACCACCCAAAATACAATCCAAGTTGCCGTAGCTGATGCTGATACTCAAGGTTTCCAGCACGGCATAGCCCGCACTGCGCGCTCCCGAACAGAAGAGCAGCGCCAGAAAGATCTCGAAAAGATCCAAAAGTACCGTAGTCTCGAAGACGAAATCCGCGAAAAGGTCAGCCTCTCCTCTCTAGGCACCGTCTCTCTTCTCACACGCCCAAGTAGATCTCAGAAAAGAACTACGGCCCCGAGACGTTCCAGCTCACCTCGAAGCTTCTACGCCTCAACCCAGAGTATTACACGATATGGAACACCCGCAGGCGCTGTCTGATCTCCGGCTCACTATCAAAGCCGTCGGATGGATCGCCGCCCTTGGCGACCGACACTCGCACAGCCTCTTCCGTCGCTTCATCGCCCTCGTCCTCGACCGAGATCCCGCCACGCCCCGACCCCCCGATAGCTGGGAAGACTGGTACAACAGCTGATGACGCTCAAGTCATACGCGCGGAACTGGGCTTCACAGTGCCTCTGCTCTTGGAGTTTCCAAAGTGCTATTGGATATGGAATTATCGATCATGGACGCTTGACCGCGCAATCGAGAGGCTTGATGTGTCCCTGGCCCGGCGCATTTGGGAGGAAGAGCTAGGTCTTGTCAGCAAGATGCTCACCAAGGACAAAAGAAATTTCCACGCCTGGGGTTACCGTCGCCATGTAGTAGCCCAGCTCGAGAGCTCCGTGTTGAACGGTCAGAGCCTAGTAGAGCCCGAGTTTGAGTACACAACCAAGAAGATCCACGAGAATCTCTCCAATTTCTCGGCATGGCATAATCGCAGCCAGCTTATACCGAGACTTCTCGATGAGCGTAATGCAGACGACGAGTCTCGCAGGGCTTTCCTGGACAAAGGTATGTCACGCGCTGCGAGACATGTTGGCATTGCTGATGACCCCAGAACTCGAATTCGTTGATGGTGCGCTAAACGTAGGACCCGAAGACCAATCTCTATGGTACTATCACCAGTTCCTAGTGTTGAGCTTGGCCGACCCTACCGCGAGTCGCCAAATAGCACCAAACCTAACGGTGGAAGAACGCAAATCATACATTGATCGTGAAGTGACCGACATCAAGGATTTGCTACAAGATTACAAAGACATCAAATGGATCTACGAGGTCCTCATCGAGTATGCAATTGCACTGACCCAAC
Organism: Fusarium sp. NRRL 66182; assembly: GCA_013266265.1. Classification (NCBI taxonomy): domain Eukaryota; kingdom Fungi; phylum Ascomycota; class Sordariomycetes; order Hypocreales; family Nectriaceae; genus Fusarium; species Fusarium sp. NRRL 66182. Next base: position 65,217 of record JABFAK010000040.1, on the reverse strand, counting down.
TAACTGAGCAGGCTCTTGATCCTGAGACTAAAGGTGAGGTAGCGTTATGGCTAGAGAAGTTAAGAACCTTGGACCCTAAGCGAAGCGGGCGATGGAATGATTTAGAGAAGGACATTGGTCTATCGCGATGAGAATATTAATCACCCGTCTGCAATAGTTACTTGCAACAAGGTGCAAGGCTTGAGACAACATTTAATGTATGTAGCAGGAAATCTTGTATAAGCCTATAATGATCGCTATCCCACAAAAGATAAAACCTGAGAATATACGTAGTACATGCCACCGTGACGCCTAAAATGCCGCTCCAAAAGGTATCAATGAGCTTGTAAAGTAAAAAAAGGTAACAAAGACGGCGCTCTTTCATTGCCCTCGTCCTCTGCCTCTTCCTCTGCCTCGACCGCGGCCACGTCCACGTCCACGTCCACGTCCACCCCCTCTACCGCCACGGCCGACGCCATGCCCCCTGGCAGGTATATCACCGTCGCTGTCAGAGTCAGAGCCTGTGACTGGAACATCGTCTTCCGCCTCCGAGTCTGTATCACCAATTCGCACAATTGTTGGCTGCCCAATCCGGCCAGGACGTGGCGGCGAAGGGCTACGTGAGCTCTCAGGTGACTCTCTACCAGCGTCGCCACCATCAAAGCTTGGGCTACGGGAAGGCTCCTTTTGATCATCGACTGTTGAATTGTCCTCTAGATTCGGAGGAGGCTCAATGTTTGATCGAGGTGTTGTAGTTCCTGACGGGGTTGCGGCTGCACTGTCAGATGGACCTCTTGATTTGCGTTTGCCAATCTTGAATTTCTTGCCCTTGAGTGCCATTCGTTCAGCCAAGGACATGAGCTGCGTGCCTGAGCTACTGGTATCGGGGGGTGGGGGAGAGGCTGAATCACGGGCAGACCCAGTATCAACAACCTCTGATCGCCGAGTGCGGCGGGCACTCCTCGAGGCGCGATCTTTAGCCTTGCTAGGGGTAGGCTCTCCAGCGTCTTTTCCAAGAGCGTCGTCTCCTGCTGACGCAGCTGCAATAGTAGTAACACCAGACTTTCTGGGTCTTCCTCGTCGCCGTGGTGGCGCATTATCCGTTGCAACAGGTGGCGGAGCATCGGCAGCAATTCCAGCAGCAAGGTGAGCCTCTAGCTCTTCCACCATTCTCTCATGTTCTACATCGCTATTGCCATCTGCGATTTGGAAAGGTTCATTGGCGATGTCAGTTGCATCATCGGCACCTGTGACCTGAGACAAATGAGACTTTCTGGGTCGACCCCTCGGCCGACCTCTTTGTCCACTCTTAGGCTGAGATAGACTGCCTGACATAGCTTGGGAAGGGGGCAGCGCATTCTTGGGGGGACGGCCACGCCTTTTGGGGACACTAGACTCGGGCTGGGGTTCCGTTTCACTGGTGTGCTGTGCCCTGGCGGTAGATGAGGGTGTCCTGAAAAGAGCACGAACTGCATCAGCAGCCATATCGACAGTTGACTTCTCGCTCTCCTTCGGGCCATCACCAGGAGACTTGGCTCCTGTTTGATGCGTGTGCTCGTCTTCGAAATCGTCAGAGTCGACATCTTCTTCCACATAAGATGCTATAGGCTTGGCGTGTCTGAGTTCGGGCTCATTCGCGTCAAACAGCTGCTGGGTTCGCTTCTTAGGCAGGGCTGTAGTTGGAGCTGGAGTTTCTTCTGCTGTGTCCTGAGCACTGTCGATTGTCCTATTTTCTTGACCTATGCTCTGATCCCTGACATGGTTAGGCTCATCCATGACAGCCTCAGGAGCGGTAGGTGACCCATTAAACAGTGCAGGGTCCATGCTATCCAGGAAATCCCCCTCCGGTTCAGCTGTTAGACGAGGCTTTTTATGATGAGATTTGCCAACAACAAAATCTGGATCCTCGTTCTCTCGCTTGGCTTTTCTTTTAGCTGCACGAATGGACTTCTTGACAAATTCAGGAACATCTGGCCCAGAAGACCGCATGGCATCCTCGGTCGGAGCTTGGAAAGGATCGAACAGAATCTTGTCTGGTGTATCATCAGGTTCATAGTATCCCATACCAATGCGCTGTCGAGCCACCAGTGAAGGGTCTGGATACAGAGATGTATCGGCGTCTTCAGCCTGTGACATATCCATGGCCATAGATTCATCAGCCGGGCCAGCGCCCTCGTCGGGATAAGGTGGAAATGGCCCTTCAACACCACCATCAGCCATAGAATGGTCGCCTTGGCCAAGAACGTGACTCTGATCTCCATAACCGTTCAAGCCAGGCGCATGTATGGGCGCATCATGAGCCCCTGCCTCGCCTTGGATGGCCTGATCAGCCTCTTCCTGCTCAGTAATATCCTGTGCCTTGGCGCTGTCGGCTTGTTCCCTAAGCCTCTTCATTCTTCTGCTGTCCTTGCTGCGACTCTCCTCTCCGGCAGCTTTGAGCCATGAGAGATTGTGAACCCGGAAGTCGACGAGTGCTTCCACACTCCGGTCATCAGCGATAGGGCGTGTATCATGTCCCAGCAAAGTATTCTTTGGTGTGTAGGGGTCTGTGTTTCCTACACGACGACAATAGCCACAATTGCAGATACCCAAGCACTTGGGACATTGCCATTGCTCATCTTCAAGCACCTTCTGCGGCAACATATCGAAAGCTCTGTAGAGAACGCCATAGCAATAGGACTCGGTGCACCCAGGATTTGTGCATTGATGCACTCGGTAGGCATAGTCCTTGTGACAACAAACATGGCATCGTCTAAGCTCTCCCTTCTTCTTCTTCCGCTTATACTTCTTTTTAGGCCTCCCTTCACCACCGCCTTCAGGCTCCGACTCACTGGGTGTCATTTCGCGTTCCGGTTGAGTGATGTCTTTCCACGGTCGTCTTCTCAAAGCTTCCTGGCAAATCTGGGCCAGCGACTTCTTTCCAGAACGTTGCCGAGCAATTTCAAGAGGCTGGGGAGAGGCCTCAAAGTCAACAAAACCATCATTTTTTATGATCATAGAGCGCCAAGTCTCGTAATTGTTGACGAGATAGGACCACGACCATTGCTCGCACCACTGAAGACCCGAGAGACATGCACAAGAGCGACCCATCGCATAGCATTCCATGCAAACGTCGTAGGTATCTTCATCGCCATTGACCAGCATACGTGTGCAGTGCTTGCATGTTAGAAACCGGTTGAAGATGTTGGATCGGCAATATGAGCAAGTGATACATGAGTCGAATTCAATGAATTCAACCTCCTTCTCCTTGAACGCAAACATCTCGTCGAGGAGGATCTCGGTGAAAAGGCCAAAGAGCTTTTTGAAGTCACCCGCGAGTTGCTTTGCACGGGGTGAGTTTCTTAGTATATCTTGACCAATTCCCATGAAGCTCATTGAGGTCATCTCGGCATTCTCCTCTAGGCGTTGAAGTTGATGGTAGTACTTTTCCAGTGTAAAGAAAATGATGGCCTTGTTCTTGTATTGTTCGTCACGACAAACAAGGCGAGCCTTGGGAAGGGCTTCATGCAGCGCCATCTCGAGCGTCTCAGCAGTCGTGCGATTCCAAGCCACTTTGACTGTTCGTGTACCTCGATTCCAAACTTGATGTGCTGCCAAAGGCGGGACCAAGATAAAATCGCCGACTCTCTGTTCAACGACATAGACATCGAAAGGTGCCTTCTTCCATGCGTTTATTTGAGCAAAGTGTTTTTCAATCTCAATATCGTGCCCCAGCATAGAGAGAAAGTACTCGCGGACTACCTCCCTGTCCTTGCTTTCAGTCATGAACCATATCGAGCTCCCCGGTTTCTCGCCATTTTCATCGCTTGATGCTTCCACCATGATATTCTGGCCCAGAGAAGCGCACATTTCACGATGTGCTGGGGTGTATGTGCCCTCGTGTCCGATGTAGCACATGAGGTTCTGAGCGCGCATTTCCTCTGGCAAGCTGGACATCAAGTCACCAGCAGGTGCAGCAGCAGCTTCGTCGCGAAAGACGTCCTCATTCTTCCTCGACCCCCCGGCTTCGCTCGCGTTCTCGTTCAAATAGAATAGATTGGGGTGGATGACCTTTTGTAGCGCATCGTGCCACTCGGGAGGGCAGTCGATATCCTTCAAGTAAAGACGTTGACGGCGCTCGTCGCGGAAGTTGGTAGGTGTCCATTGATTCGCAAGCTGTCGCATCGAGCGCAAGTAGTGTCCTGTTGTCATGGGTATATCGGTGCCGGCGGTGATGTCTCGCACATTCTCCTCTGCAGAAACAAGGGGTCAGCTATGCTTGTAGCGGCCCACTCGATATGATTAACTTACGTGTCTTATCGTGCGTCTTCTCTAGCCAGCTAACATCAAAAAGCCATTTCGGTAAGACGCCATCCCATCCATCAATGACCAAAGGCTTGCCGCCAGCGATAACATGGATCAAGACGAGCTTCTCAAATTCCTGCTGCCCGAGGCTGCGGATTTGGTTTCTCGAAACGCGTTGAACCCATTTGAAATTTGGAGTTCCATCCACAAGACTGTACAAGTCTAGATCAGGTGGAATAGGGTCGAACTTGGCTTGCGGATGAAGTGAAGTCGGCATGTTGTCGGGTTTCTGAGAACGCAGCTGTAGTGGGGTTCCGTTTCAGGAGATGTACGCGAGCACTTGTTGGGCGCAGAGGAGGCTTCGTATCGCAAGTTTTGACATGCGTAACATTAGGCCGAGAAGCCTTTCGATTCGTAGGCTGCGCCCATTCGAAAAGGCAAACACGGCTGTTGTATTGGTTGAGCGAGTGACGTGAGGTTACAAATACAGATTCTCGGGAATGGAGACAGTCGCGTCAAGCTTCGACCTGCATCGAATGCGCGGCCAATCAGAGCTGTGGAGTCAAATGTAATCAGGCACAATCATTGCACGTGATGTACCACTTCCCGAGCGCGCTAGTAAGCAAGCTTGGCCAATTCTCAACAACAGCATCGTGCAAGGATATTAAAAAGTTTGAAGATTCGGAATTTCATATCTCGGGTTTGCTGGGATTGAGCGACGGTGGGCTAGCATTGAGGTCTGTTCTGACCCGTCCTCGATCAATCAGCTTCGTGGTAAGTACTATATGAGTTTTATGACAATAATATAGTCCCAAGTTCTAATTATCCCTGTAGGTTTAGGCGGTGATCCATGAGATTAAATACACTTCCCAGAGCTTCGGCCTGGGTTTACTATCGAAGCATCTCAGGCCAAGCTTTGAGAGTTCGGGGACAATCGCAAGCACGGCCTTCTCTTCTTCATGTTTCTAAAGCTTTGAACCAACCATGGCATAGCCAGCGAGCAGTTGGATTCCACGAAGCTAAACCTCGATCTTTGCCTCTCGCCGCTCAAGATGTAGACTCACCACCCCAGACGACACCAGCACCTTACAAGCCGCCTGAGACTGGGATATTATCCAAGCTCCCAGCATCATGGGTTCCTTACGCTGAGCTGATTCGCCTCGATAAGCCGGCCGGAACCTACTATCTGTTCTTCCCTTGCATGTTCTCAACCCTTATGGCTGCCCCAATGGCCATGCCTATGGCAACACCAGGCTCTGTCATCGGAACCACCCTCCTCTTCTTCTCTGGTGCTCTCATCATGCGTGGAGCTGGATGTACCATCAACGATCTCTGGGACCGTAATCTTGACCCTCATGTCACACGAACTCGACTTCGACCAATCGCCCGTGGCGCAATCACCCCATTCAAGGGGCTTGTCTACACTGGTGTTCAGCTTCTTGCTGGCCTAGGCATTTTGCTTCAGTTTCCCCTACCTTGTCTTTTCTACGGCGTTCCCAGCTTGCTCTTAGTTGCCAGCTATCCGTTGGCCAAGAGAGTCACATACTATCCTCAAGCCGTTCTCGGTCTGACCTTTTCATGGGGTGCTATCATGGGGTTCCCTGCCCTCGGAATCGACTTGTTGTCTCACACTCCGGCTTTGACTGCCGCCGCCTGCCTATATGCCTCGAACATTGCATGGACGGTGTTGTACGATATGATCTATGCTCACATGGATATCAAGGATGATGCCAAGGCAGGGATCAAGAGCATTGCTCTGAAGCATGATGCCGAAACCAAGCAAGTGCTCACAGGGTTGGCGGCTGCGCAGATCTCACTCCTTGCCGCAGCTGGATTTGCAGCTGGTGCTGGACCGGCCTTCTTTGTTGGAAGCTGTGGGGGAGCGATGCTCACACTTGGCATCATGATCAAACGAGTTAATCTCAAGAATGTAAAGGACTGTTGGTGGTGGTTCATTAACGGCTGCTGGATCACTGGAGGAGTGATTAGTCTGGGTTTGGCCGCGGACTACACTGCTAGATATCTCAAAGAGCCTGGAGACGAGATCACGTCAGAGAACAACTGAGTTGGAGGAGAACCCGAGACAATGTATAACAATTGTACCATAATGTCATCATACATGGAGATACGGGATCAATCCACAAATTCCTCCTCACGCGGCGTGCACATGGTAGTTTGTTCGTCGAAGACTTTGTGATCTATTTTTCATTTTTCAGACCTCGTCTCCTGATCATCCCTGATCATCCTTAACCAGTAATGCCGATGCAAGCCAGCCGAATAGACTCCACGTGTCGAAATAAGACTTTGTTTCCTTCCCCAAGCCTTCCGCTTAAGAACGGGGCTTCTCCTTCTTCTCCTTCCACAGGGCGAGCAGACCGACACCAGAGACCTTGACGACCTTGAATCGAACACCGGGAATATCACCCTTGGCCTTGCCCTTGCGACCGAAACCAGCCAGGAGGACCTCGTCGTTCTCGTCCACGAAGTTCAAGCAACCGTCATTGGGGACTAGAAATGCTGTTAGTTTAACCCGTCCTTCATCTCTCGTGGCATCTGGGGATCGTCGTACCGAAGGCAGTGACCTTCTTTCCGTTCTTGATGAGCTGAACACGGACACACTTTCGAATGGCGGAGTTGGGCTGCTTGGCCTCGACACCGACCTTCTCGAGGACGATGCCCTTGGCGTGGGAGGAACCACCGAAGGGAGAGGACTTGTAGGCAGTGCCGAGGGCACGCTTCTTGTAGGCGAGGTCGGCCCATTTCTGGTCCTTTCGGTTCGTTCGCAGCTTACGGGCGGCGTTAAGACCGCGGGGTTTGCCTCCAGCCATTTTTGCTTCAGATCGTTAGTCGGTTGTCGATGCGAAAATATCGAGCGCGATGGGCAGCTGGAGAGGGGTACCTACCGGACTTATCTGTGGTATCGACGACAAGTTGGTGATGGGAATTTGCGGAGGCGACGAAAAGTTGGGAAGGACCAACCAGCGAAAATTCCCAAGTAGGGTTTGAAGGCCCTAGTGGAAAGAGTGACCTGTGCCTGTGGTGGGAAAGGCAGGTGCTGAGTCACGTGAAGCGCTAGAGCTTAATCTGTCCGAAGCTCCACTGACCTGCAGACCAAACTCTTGGCAGTGGGCTGACCTGACCGACCGTTCAAGCTTTAAGGTGTTCAGAGTTCAGACTGGCTGGCCAGGTCGTACAGTAGCAAGAAGATCGCTTTTTCTTCCTAACACTGTTCCAATCAATCTCAGGTCCAATTAGCAACTACAGGTCATATCAATAGGGTCACCAAGCAACTCGGTATCTGCCTTGAATCATTCAGAGGCCGGACTTATCGTGTTCCTCACGTACTGTCTACCGGTCGACAAGCGAGCCTCTTAAGCCATAATGTCTCATTTAACGCGACCTCAAAGCAGACAACGGGATCCGCCTCCCTCTTTGTTCCTCCATCCATCTCCTTCAGCATCGAATGCATCCTTACCAAATGTTCCTCCACCAACTGTTCCTTTCTTAGGCCAATCAAACTTGAGACCAAACGTCGAGCGTGCCCCATCTGTGAGATCTGGACGATCGGGGCGGTCCGGAACCGTCGTCCCTCAGCGAACTGGGCTGTTCCCAGCGGAGAGTACTCGTGCAACTGGTGACCGCACAGATCTCTTGTGGTCTGAAATGCAAGCAACTCTGGAAGAGGTCGAATTATCAGCATCTGGGGGAACTCATGTTTTTGGCCCAGATCATGACCGCAAACTAGCTGATCTAAGAGCCGCTCAGATTGCGCTTGCACAAGCTTGGGCAAGGAGTGAAGCAGACGACGTGATAGAAACAGCGCAGCTCGAAAATGTTGGGTCTGTTGCTGGTTCCGAAGTTCGAAACATGAAAGGCGCATTGGGCGACACCTCCAAGTCTGGCCTTGAAGGCACGGAAAAGAGCGCGGTTGGAAGCAGCTCACGACCTAACAGCAGTGGCACCGGTGCAGAGAGATTGGGCCATAAACTTGAAGAAGAGACAGAAGTCGATATTCTGCTTGCAAGGAAGAGACGAGAAGCCAACGACCGGTATTTCCAGAGAGTTAACCAAGGAGTCATCGATGTCGTTACTCGACTAGAAGACGTTGCAGTCGCTATGAGAGCTGTCGAGCAGGAAAGCAAGGAAGTATGGAATGAAAATGATAGCGTTCCTGAGCCTGTGAGGACATGATTGATTGTGTCTGGCTGACAGTTGGGTTTTTGATACATCAAGCTCGGCGTTGCAGGTGTCGGACGGAATTTGTTTAGAATTATCGCACTCGGATAGACTTGAGACAGCCTCTGCATTTATAATATTCCAGATGTCCAGCAGCTGGACTATCCAAGCAGTTAGTTTCCACTTACTGTCATTGCGTCCCTGAACCTGAATGAGATCGTCATGGCTCCGACTTACACCAAGATGAAGTGTGGAGACAGCAACGAGAACAAGCAACCGACCAATTCAGAAACGACGAAAGGGCTATTGACATCCAAGTTTTGACAGCACGCTGTGGTACTCCATTTATTAGCGGACTGTTATTTATGAAAGCCTGTCTTGTGGCGTTGTTCATCATGTCTCGCCTGGCTGGGTCTAGAACCACAGTTATACTCCATAGTCTTCTACTAATTTATAAATCTTCCAAGATGACGCCTGGTACAACATAAAGCTTAATCCTTTGAGTGCGATAGCGCGTTGATTTTAGATAGAACCATAGGTTATAATGCTGCGAGGTATTGTTTCGCTTAGCACTTATGCGTCACCTAAGTAGGACCGACGATTACGTCAATATTTACCTACAGCAGAAGAGGCTGAGATGGCATCACAAATACAAAGGATCCTGGTCGACTTTCCTTCCATTTACGTAGCTGTTCCGTTTTCTGGCTGTTTCTGTTGCCGTACAACTGTACTGCCTAGATCAGGTATCATGATTCTCGTCAATGCGATTGGAGAAGTGGACGACCTGCCCGATCCGGCTATTGGTCTTCGCCATGTGGCACAATGCTTTAGCGGGAGTTACATCAGTGGAGCGACCCTGAAGTGACTCTGCAACACCCCGTGGCACGGGTTTCCATGGCATGCAGCGCTCCCGCCGAGACCAGGCCTACCTAGACCTGCCCGCCATCTCACCCAAGCATAAAGTCCCAAACCACCCCGTCCCATCATCATCTTCCGCATTGACGCAACGAGCATTTAACCATTTACTCTACGCCTTCAACAACCGAACCTTTGTCGCAACGATAAATACCTATTCATCACCCAACAGTTCTTGCTTGATACTACGTCGCTTTTACCGCTACCACCATGAGACTTGTTCCATTTATTGCTGCCGCGCTTGCGGTTGTTCCCAGCGTTCTCGCCGTCGACCAAAAGAAGTCGGCCATCGTCTGGTTCGAGGACGAGTCTACACCCGATCGCATCATCGAAGAGTGCAAGCATGCTCTTGTCGAGGCTGGTGGCAAGATCACTCACGTTTACTCAATTATCAAGTACGCATTTCCACCCCTCCCTGTCACTTGGGCTATGACGATATGGTACTAACTGGCTACTAGGGGCTTCTCTGTTATCGCACCAGAAAAGGCGCTCCAGTTGGTCCAGGTGAATCACGAGGAACATCAAATCCGGGTCGAGGAGGACGAGGTTGTGTCGACAAACTAGAGACTTAGTTACCTTGGAGGTGACGAGCAAAGGCGAGACAACAACATGCCTTTGAAATGAAACAGCCGGTTTCCGCGGCAGCAGTTGAGGCTGATTATATCCTTGGGTTTGGCGTTACAGGACAGGAGCGTCGGTATTATCTGGAAGAAAACATTCGTTATGAAACTCATCGTGGTCATTACTTCATGGCCCTCGCGGGAAATACACTATTATTATTCGTGCACGAAATTGTTTCTGCCTCTTGGATGTCAAGCACATTCTCGATGACCAGCCGAACAGGCGCTTTGATTACCTAGATCATGACGTTTATGGGATAACCTCAGGAGTGACAGGGATGGATGGATGGCTGTTTGGAGGCGACTTTGGGGCGCTTGCCGGCCTAGGGAAATCGGCTACGGAATCTTTTGGTTCTGACAGTCGGCTTGAGTGTTCACTTTATCTGCATTTGAGTTCAGAGGTCTGGCCAGTTCGTGGACTGAACAGGAACGCCTCCGAACATCCATCACTGCTGTTACCAATACAGCGCCATTATTTCTATTCTTCGAAAGAAAGACCTAATTATTGCTAGGTAGCCAGTACAGTTCATCATGCGACAATTAGTGTCTCAAACAATGATCCTGATGTTGGGGTCATATTTATGCGCGCCACAACGCCACAACTCGTGGCGGTTGGATTCGATGATAGCCATTCCTCGAAGAGCGACAGAATGCAAACTTCACAGCAACATTCCTATGAAGAGTAGCATGGTACGCTCAGAGTATTTATGCTGAGCTAAGATCCACGGCACCGAGTTAAGAAGTTCCCGGTAAGATTGCAATTAATATATCAGGACGTCTACTACGACTGACTCGACTCAATTATTAACGTTAGTATTGCATTAGTGTTCCTTCACCTCGAGACGTGGGCCCCTACTTGACCCCTGCGGCCATGCCAAATCAAGAAGCCGATAGCTCAAGCCAACAAGTCCCCAACGCTGCTCAACGTTGAAGAACAATGCTCCCCTCGTTCTGGGGTTCACGCTGAACACTTACTCGACAATTGCTTGATAATGGAATATGGTCTTTGCGCGTCTTCATAACGACGCCTCTTAAACCCTCCGACCCTCACTTCCTCGATATGCCGTCGAATGCATCCACAGCCATTATCCCTGCATTCAGACACGCGACGCAACTCCCTATAATTCTTCCTTCATTATCGCTTTCAACAGCGACAGATTGATCAACGACTTCACCTGATTACAGTCTGGCCCCGGCCGCACCATCCTGCAAGATGCCTGCCTACAGTCCCAAGGCGCAAGCTGCGCTTCTAAAAGCCGTAAGTCTCTTCAACCCTGGACCATCTTCACCGTCTTCCAACTCCCCGCTTACCACAGTTCCCCCTCAGGTCAAACGAGTATTCGAGCCGAAACGATCCGCTGAATCTATCGATGACCTTTTTGACGGCGTTACTCTTGGGTTTATTTTACACCAGCTGGACCCTAGCTTTGACACGTCAACCCTCGAGACCAACTCCAACACTTCCCGGTACCTGACCAACAAGCGTAACATCCAGAGCATCTATAAAGGCCTTTTCCGATACATTCGGCGTGCAGTTCCCGAACTTGCTTGCCAAGCCAAGAAATTCGACTACCATGCCATCGCCGAGAACCCCGAGCCGCAGGGAATCAGTCAGGTATCTTCCATCCCCGATCTGTCCAGGGAAGAATTTTCGATACTAACCTTGAAGCTCCTGGCTGTAATGCTCTCGGTAGCCATACTGGGCCCTGATGCCCAGAGCTACATCCCCCGTATAACAGGTCTCGAGAAGACTGCTCAAGCAGAGATTATGCAAATAATCCAGACAATACAGCATGATATTGAGAACTCACAAGGCGATGATGATGTGGACGACGCCATCGACGCCGTTATGGAGGCGCGAGATATCGAACTACTCGTCGAAGAGCAGAACGCAGCCCTGCGATCGCAGCTTGAATTGACAAAGAGGCAGCTCTCAGACTACATCACTAGACTCGATCATCTCCAGACAAGCCACGAGGAGCTCCGGTTTGATAAGGAGAAAAACGACCGGGAGCTTGAGGTACTGCGAAAGGCCACTATAGATGGCGCTAACAATGCCGAAATGATCAAGAACCTAGAGCTTCAAGTGCATGACCAGATGGAGCTCATCTCCAGACATGAGGAGACGATCCGGAGGGACGAGAGAGCCAAGTCACAGCTCGAGGCCGAGGTTCAAAAGTTGACACAAAAGTTCATAGAGCTCGAAGAGCTTCGCGACCAAGCGACCGAGTGGAAGCACAAAGCTGAGGACTTTGAGAAGAAAGCTAATACTGCTGATCGGTACAAGCAGAAGCTTGAAGCCCAGCAACACCTTGCCAAAGAGGTTCAAAACCTTCAGTACGAGAAGAGCGAGCTGCAGGAACAGATTAGGATTTTGCTGGATGACCAAGACAGGGGGGCTCGTACCAGGAAAGCCGAGGATGAGTTGACCAAGATGATCACCCAATCCGAGCAACATCTCTGGGATGAGCGCAGCCAGAAGAACCAGTTGATGAAAGATATAACAGCGCTTGAAGATGAAGTGATGCGATTGAGAGCTCGACAAAGTCATGATGAGAACTTCATCAAAGATCTTCAAGAGCAGTTGCAAAACGGCGGATCCTCTCAGGGTGCAACACCCGGCGTATTGGGCCAGGCGTCTAGTCTCGAGGATGAACTCAATGATGCATCTGATGAGGATGGTCAGGCTGGCCAAGTTAACCTTCCTCTAGAATTGTCCCGCCTAAAGGCTGAGAACGACTTGTTACGCAATACGATCGGCTCTGGAGATACTGCGCCGCTCAGACGGGAGCTGGATGAGGAGAAACGACAGCGTGCTCACGTACAGAAGAACTATAATGATATGTTTGAGAAACATGCCGTGCTGCATGACCAAATGGAGGCTTTAATCAATAACATGACCGGTGAAGGGTTAGTCAAAGCAATCGATGAGGCCGGTCTTTCATTTGGGCACATACTTACCTCGGAGTATTACAGAAGCAAGGCATTCTTGAACATCCGCCAATCACTACTGCAGTGCGAATTTGAGCTCGAACAGTCCAGGAAGCGGGAGAAGGATCTGACTGCTCAAGTTGCAGATCAAGGTCGCGAGCTTCTTGCTGCCAGAGCTCAGCTCTCTGCTCTCGACAAAGAGGGCGCCGATGCCCTCAAGGAGATCAAGAGCTCTGACGTTGTTATCATCTCATCGCTCAAGTCTGAGCTCGACCATGCACGAGAGCAGCTTAGCTATTCTACTGCAGAGCGAGATGCACAACAAACTCAGCTTGTCGAAGCTCTCCTTGCCAAGGATAAGTTGCGCAAGGAGGTTGAAGAGAGCAGGGATATGCAAGACATCAATGGCACTGGTGCCGAAGGCGATGCGCCTGACGGCAGCAAGAAGAGCGAGTTGATTGAAAAGCTACGAGCCCGTCTCAGAGAAATCCGGGAGGTGAGTCCCTTTTACAATGCACTTGTTCATGGTGATGAGGCGGACCAAGTGGCCACGGATGACGACAAGCCCTTGGACGAGGACGACGATGGCTGGCCATCTGTTCCGAGTCTGACGGCAGTTGACGGAACAAGTCAATCGCCAGGACCGGTTGTCACTGAAGCGGAGTTATCTGTGCCCTCATCTGCCCACCTCCCCAGACTTCCACTCAAGCGAGGACAAGTTCCATTCCCGAGCGCTATGTGCACTATGGGCGCTGTTGGCTGACAAGATTTCTTTAGCAACTGGAGCGATCAGAGACGGAGAGGATCGACCTGCAACGTAAGCTTAAGGCGGCGCATGATGGAGAGGCAGTGGCTGCACAAAAGGTACGTCTAATCTCCTTCGTAGGTAGATCTCAAACGCGCTCGTGTTATCATGATCCTCCCACAGTGACTAAAATCCCTACTGACCGTGTGTGACCCAAGGCCGCGAGCGATCAAATTATCCGGAACCTCGAAAGAGAAAACGCCCTCATTTCAACTGCATGGTATGATCTTACAAGCCGACTCCAGAGCAACCACGTCGTCTTGCAACGGCGGCATGAGGCTCCGCGCAGCTGGCTTAACAAGCAGAGGCAGATGGTCAATGGTCAGTTGCGCTTCCGCGACTCGCTCTACCTCTACTGACCTTCCCCTGTCAGCGACCCCGAAGCGATAGGTACTCGCGGGGTAAGAAAACCCTTGCTTTATATGATATGGCTCAACAAGTTGCACTCTTCAATTGTGTGACATGACTCGTATGACACGCCAGACTCAGTCGACATATCCGCTCCCGTATTGGCTTGCCTTTTTCCGGCACTCAAGACCACCACTCCACATTCATGACCCGATATTGTTATATAATCACCGACATCGCCTTGGAAACCACGCCCAGGGCATCGTATTTTCCTCTTTCTTGATATGTATCTTTAAAGCATTGCGAAGGAGCTCAGGGAGTTTCTTAAACGGGCGTCATTGCTTGGTAGACGGGAGGCCGGGGAGAATAGCTGCATTCGAAAAGAATGCATTCTGCAACATCATTAGTATAGATTTTATGCCTGGGGTTTTGTGCAGCGCTCTCTGTGCAACACAACACAGACTTGACCTAAAGGCCATGCGATTACAGTCAAGTCTTTTAGAATGAGATATATGCCCACTAGTTGTATTGAACAAAGTGACGTTATGATGCCCTGCTCGCATGATGCCAAGACCAGCACAGGGTCCGGCCCATGTATCATTCAATTCTCCAACCTCATGGCGTTATCTGGATTTCCTATGCTCACAGTATAGATGAGCTCAAGATGTAAAGACAAGATTCGAAAGCCAACTCTTTGTTGGTTTGAAACTAGTTGTGAAAAAAAAAAGACATTTTGATACATGGCTAATGGTCGTCCAAAGTAGGTAGCTTTTTCCACACAGGGCCAAAAGGCCACAGGCAAACCCTCTACCCTTCTAACGCCTCTTTGGCCTGGGAGATCCGTCTCCCATTCACCCCTCCGCCTCACAGTTTACAGTTCATGCCGTTCATATATCCAAGACGCGCTGGCTTATATTTTTACTCAGCTCGCGTCTGGTTGCCGACCACGTAAATTGGCGACCGACAAAAGCCTGTCTGGTTCGGGCATTCTCTAATTCTGACCTCGCTTCTCGTTGAGAAGCTTGAGCATGTTGCTCCACACCTGACCGGGTTCTTGGCTGGCGTCGATGCCGCTCCAGATACCGTTCTTCTTGTAGTAGCCCACAACAGGGGCGGTCTGCTTGTGGTAGGTAACAAGACGCTTCTTGAGAGCTTCGGCATTGTCGTCACTTCGCTGGATCAGAGGCTCGCCAGTAATGTCATCCTTCATGTACTCCTTGGGAGGGTTGAAGGTGGTGTGGTATGAGCGGCCGGAGGCGGGGTGGACTAATCGGCCAGTGATACGGGCAACGAGCAGAGAGTCGTCGATCTTGAGCTCAACGGCGTGCTGGAGCTTCTGGTTGCGCTCAGCAAGCATGGCGTCGAGACCCTCAGCCTGGGGGACAGTTCGGGGGAAACCGTCGAGAATGAAGCTAGGGAGCGAATTGTTAGCAGCCGTTGTTGCAGTGTAGATCACCGGTGTGGAACTGAGGACTCGTATAAGGCACTCCGGACTACTGGGGAAATGCGACTCACCCGCCGAAGCACTCCTTGTTGTTGTTGAGCTCCTCCTTAATCATGCCAATCATGATCTCGTCGCTGACCAAGCCGCCCGCATCCATAATCTTCTTGGCCTCGACACCGAGAGGGGTCTTCTTAGCGACTTGAGAGCGCAGCATGTCACCAGTGGCCTGCGCAAGAAGAAAGTTGTGTTAGAAAGTCGTGCTCTTCTTACAAATGGTTTGCGACACGAATTGACATACCAAATGGCAGCAAGAAAAGCGCTCCTTGATCTTGGGTGCCTGGGTTCCCTTGCCTGTGAAGCCGAAGTTAGCAAAGCGCCGGGGTGTATATTGCGCAGTAAAAACACTCACCAGCGCCGGGAGGACCGATGAGAATCATTCGGATCTCATCGACAGAGACAGGGCTACCGGTGGCTCGGCCCTCAAGCTTCTTAATGCGCGTGTCGATATTGCTAATGACATCCTTAAGCTGCTTGAGCTCGTCCTCAATGAAACCCATGGCTGCGGCTGCGGAAGAAGGAATTGGAACTTGATTTGGCGGGGAATTGACAGAGATCAGGGGAGATTCGGAGGAGAAAAGGCTGAATTGACGAGAGACTTTATTCTTGATGCGAGGCTGAGGGAGTAGAATGGAAGAGAGAGAAAAAGTTGAGCCTGGGAAATCTTGAGTGCGTAGCCGGAGGACGGGAGGTTTTGGGGGAGGAGCTTTAGCGGGGCATGATTGGTTGATATCAGGCTGTTTCTTTTAGAGCCATGATGATGGGGGTAGACCCCTGTCCGGCACTAACTTGCTGGGGATACGTCTTGTCTTGGTTTTTGTGTCTTTGTTGTAGCAAAATGATTGCGAATAGGCAAGTTATTGTGTGTTGTTGTCTTTGGTGTTTGGTTGAGAGTATTTCTCAACCCTTTTCTAACAGGTCCTGGCTAAGGTTATGTGCGAGGCTATTCCAGGCTGAACAACGATCAACAACGGGAAGAAGCAAGCTCAATCACAGGCTTCATCGGTACAGCTGCGGCGCTAATAAGACACCACCTGTTCGTAACATGGCCGAACTCCAACATCACATTATCCGACTACTGCATGAGCCCTTCTGTCACAATTGTGAGATGTAGTGAGAATACGTCTTGTTACTAGGTAGATCAGCTATTGCATCCAGTGTGGCTCTTTAGACCCAGACCAAATCATTCTCCGAATTGATTCAGTCTCTCATGCTTGGGAGAGCCATATTGGCATATAGTACTGCAGTCTTATTCGGAACATGTCCGTGCTGCCAACTACAAAACTACCAACTCCCATTATAACAAAGAACGTTATAACCGCGATCGACCGAAGCGATCCGCGGCATCACGCACGTTCGATACTGGTCAACTACTATACCTAGTTTATAACGACCTGCTCAGTCACTAGAGCCGAGGTTCAAGTGTCAAGTGTGTCACGGTCCCTTAATCCGAAATATCGCCGCCAGTCTCGATTTCATCATATCTATACCTACTACCTAATGGTGCACTTCATTACTAGCGGGGCATAAACGGTCACACTTCGGTAAATGCCATGAGATGATCAGTTGCTCACTATCTATTTCTGGCATCTGTGTAAGGACCGATCTCTGGTGGTTAAATGGGCATTGTGCTGTCGTTGTGGAATATCCTACTCGGCATGCACACGCAGGTGTGGTTGTAGTCGGCATTTAACGATGTTAGCCTCCATCTTTCCGTTTACTAAGACAAACATCCCGAAGCAAACTCCAAAACTGACAAGTTTGTCTTAACAATATAGTAGTTTACGTTTAATGCTGGGCCTTGTCTCGCGTTTGTCTTCTAACCTTCTGATGTTTTAAACACATCCTTGCCGTCGCCCTCCGGTTCATACCGAGGCCTAAAGGGGGCTTCATTTCATCACCATCGCTTCTTTTCCTAACGTGAAATGTCGATTCTGCACTGCGTTGAGAAAAGGAGGAAATTCCTTTAATTCATCTTGGCTATATCTGGCCAAGGAGATGGTCGAAATGCAAAATGCTAAAATGGCATCAAACATAAACAGAAGTTCGGTCTCAAATACGTCAGCAGAGGCCATATACATGAGCCGCCCTCAACTTGTCAGTCGTAAAGTGGCTCAGCATGCTACCAACTGTGGCTTAAAACACGTGATGTGGCGTACGAGGCTCGAGCTTGAATTCATCAGAGAGAGCCTGGCCCAATCGGGAGCTGAGCTTCCCTCCAAGAAGGCAGCCTCAAGACTACGTACGTCCACAATAATCGCTGCATCAACATCACGACTCTGCCGTCAACTTTACCGCGCACGCAGGAGAGATCGCGCACCAATTTCTTTACTCTTAACAGAAAAGCATTCGTTGTATTTCAAATCCACCAACGAAGCAGCGATGCCTACCACAACAGCAGAAACCCTCTCCCTCGTCACTAGAAACGTCACCGTTGCGCCCCTCGTTCTCCTCTCAGCAGTCGATCACTATAACCGAACTGTTTCAACCAAGGCAAAGCGACGGGTCGTGGGTGTCCTTCTGGGCCAGAACGATGGAAACGACGTGAGAGTATCAAACAGCTTTGCTGGTGTGTTATCCTGATATAATGTAACCGCAGGATGAGCAGCGCTTACAATCATCACTGCAGTTCCCTTTGAGGAGGATGAGAAGGACCCTTCGGTGTGGTTCCTTGATCACAACTATGTCGAATCGATGAACGATATGTTCAAGAAGGTCAACGCCCGAGAGAAGCTTATAGGATGGTACCACACCGGTCCCAAGCTCCGTGCATCCGACCTAGAGATCAACGAGCTCTTCAAGCGCTATACGCCCAACCCCCTCCTCGTCATTATCGATGTGCAGCCCAAAGAATCGGGTGTTCCTACAGATGCCTACTTTGCTGTTGATGAGATCAAGGATGTGCGTCAATGAGCCGTACCCGCAGCAACCGCTGAACCCAGAGACTGACATTGCATAGGATGGTACAACCACCGCACGAACATTTGTCCACACCCCTTCCGTCATTGAGGCCGAGGAAGCAGAAGAGATCGGTGTCGAGCACCTGCTAAGAGATATCCGCGACGTGGCCGCTGGAACACTGTCCACACGAGTTACAAACCAGTTGCAATCGCTCCAGGGCCTACATCTGCGACTCCGAGATATCGGCGCATACCTCCAGAAAGTTCTCGACAAGCAACTACCCGTCAATCATGCGATCCTCGGTAACCTGCAGGACGTTTTCAACCTCTTGCCCAACCTTTCAACACCCGAAGGAAACGGCAAATCTGGTGGTGGAGAACTGGCATATGCGATGAGTGTTAAGACCAATGATCAGCTTATGGCTATTTACCTGAGCAGCCTGATTCGCGCCATCACAGCATTTCACGATCTTATCGAGAACAAGATCCAAAACAGACAACAACAGGAGGAGAAGGAGGCTAAGAAGGAAGAGGTCAATGGCAAGGACGAGAAGAAGGAGGGCACCAATGGTGCGAACAGCGACTCCAAGGAAGGCAGCGAGAAGGACAAGGAGACCAAGGAGACCAAGGAGACCAAGAAATAAGGGAGGTAGACAAAAGACCTGCAGATGGACTAGACTTGGACTGAGGCTCTTTAGCGTCCGGCGGATGGAGACCATGGCGATATCCTGGCCGAAGGTCAAGGCAAAAGTGCCTTTGTACATTGAGCACATCAAACTGGATTATTTAGAGGATGCAGCGGGAATAATACATGCCAGACACCGCCTTGATCAGGCTAGTCATCTGGTATTGCCAAGACGATTCACATTACAAGTCTGCAACAATACCAGCCAGCTCCTCTCTAGATACAACCCAATCCTCAACGTAGGAGCCAAGCATTGCTGGCCACTTATCCACCAGTAAGCAGGCGAGTAAATGTTTACAGCACGGCGGCGCATCTCCTCGTGAATCTAGACCCAAGCCTCCAAAAGACCACTCTTCGTCCTTGGGCGGCGGTTGCTGTGTCTGGTTCATAACTGGTACAGGGTGACTGGGAAAAGCATCAAACGTGAAGCTCGCGCACGAGCAGTTCCACGCATTGAGGTGCACAATGTAGCGTTTTGACGAGAGACCAAAGTCGCGAGTGCGACGCGAAAGAGTTGTAGCGAGGGAGCGAACGAGGAAAATGTCATTCTTTGGGTTATCTGTAGGTATCTCATCCTCGGGCTCCTGTTTTCTCACTGGCCGAGTGACAAGCCCCCGATCAAGGAGGTCCAGTGCTGGGAGAAGAAGACTCGGGAACAAGACATGAAGAGTCAAAAGGAGAGGTCGTTGAGAAGGAGAGATGGCCTGCAGTGGCGTGGACGATGGTGGTTGAGCAGCTCGCGGCGGTTGTGTGGATGAGATGTCATCTGCGCTGTTTGACGGTGCGATGTCGGAGATGGAGCTTATGAGGGCTGTTATTAACTGGCGATGAGAAGGGAGAGGCTCCATTGCCATGGAGTTGAGTGTGCTTGCATGGTTTGATGGTTGTAGGGAGAGAGAATACAGTCTCCACGTTGATGGGGTAGTGATCTGAGGTAACCAAAAGCTGAAGGGTGAAGAATAGTACCTACTTGGATCAAGACAAAATCAATTTCCGTGTCAACGATAAAGTTTGAAATCATTTCATTTTCGGACAATGTCGAATTACTGATACCTCGTCCATTTTTGTAGTCTTGCACCATCCCATCTATGATTCTTGCATATGATACACTAAACAATCGCTTTGCCACATGCTCCCGTACAAATTTCCTCTATTTCATCAAATGCTAATACATTTCAAACCCACTCCTTGGGATCCCTGAGAACTTCCACCAGACGCTGCTCCCTGCTTTTAGGCTCAGGCTCATGCATATACTTCCAGCCGGCCGTCAACGGCAAACTCATTAGGATACTCTCGACTCTCGATCCGGGTGTGTTGAGACCAAACGCCGTGCCGCGGTCATGCACAAGGTTGAACTCGACGTACTTGCCGCGACGCAGCTGCTGCCAATCCTTCTCCTGCTCCGTGTAGGGCATGTCCTTGCGCTTCTCGATGATGGGAATGTAGGCAGGGAGGAAAGACTTGAGGCAGTCTTGGACAAAGGCAAAGGTGTTTTCACGATCGCGCTCACTCTCATCGAGGTCGTCGAAGAAGATGCCACCAATACCTCGGGCCTCGCCGCGGTGCTTGTTATAAAAGTATTCGTCGCACCACTTCTTGAATCGGGGATAGTATTCCTTGTCGTGGGCGTCACATGCAGTCTTGATCGTCTTGTGGAAGTGAATGGCGTCCTCGTCAAAGAGATACGCGGGAGTCAAGTCGCTGCCACCGCCAAACCACCAAGCTTGAGATGTGCCGTCAGGATTGGCGGTCTCAAAGTATCGGTAGTTGAGGTGCACTGTTGGGGCCATGGGGTTGTATGGGTGCAGAACCATGCTGAGGCCTGCGGCGAAGAAGTCGACTGATTCGACATTGGGGTCGAGAGTCTTGTGGTTTGCGCGCATCTTCTCAATGGCAGGCTTGGGGAGCGAGCCGTAGACAACACTCACGCCAAGACCAGCTTTTTCAAAGACATTACCCTCCTGAAGGACACATGTGGTGCCGCCTCCGCCGTTGGGTCGCTCCCACTCGTCCTTGCGGAACTTTTTGCCGTCGACTCTCTCAAGCTCGGCGACAATCTGGGCCTGTTGCTCCCGGATGAACTTTTCCATGCGTAGGCGCATAGGGGAATCCTCGGAAATGCCCGACTCACGCTTCTTCTGAGCATCTCGGTCGGCGAGAGTGGAAGGATCGGCGTTGATGGGTTCGGTTGAGGCCTGAAGGGAAAGCAAGTCAGCAATGGAATTCGCCATTATCTGGAGAGAGTATATATACCATCTTGTATGCTAAAGGGGTGACTACGCCAAGGGCAACAGCAGCGAGCCACAAAGAAGAGTAGTTCGAGAAAGCAGGTCGGGAAGCTTGCGAAGCAGCAGAACTAGAAAGCCAGCGTCTCGTGGAAGCGAATTGAGTCTTTGGGAAGCGTGTAGAAGGGGATGCGAGATGCGCAGCAAGGCGCTGGGCAGGCCGTCTGGCAGCCATGACACTTATATCCAACCCGAGGAGCCGGGAAAGGTGGCGGTAAGATCAGGCCGAAGGCCGAGAATCAGGAAACTAAAGGAGCAAAAAAGAGACGACGATCAGGCGTTTCAAGTGAGACCACCTTGCCAGGGTCCAGCAACGGCTTGGAAACTCGGGTGATGGTAAGAATCGAATGTTCGGCAATTGGCTTCGTTGCGGACTTCTCGGCCAAGAGACGCGTGGAGCGGGACCTCACGCTACGGCCGGGCGCCGGCCGGTGCCGAGAGCGGTTAAGACCAACGCACCACCCGGGGGGTCCTTGAGTTCTGTAGCTCCGGATGTTCTACAAACTGACCAAGGCTTCTCCGGGCGCTTGTATTTCAAAGCCAGCTGTCACAATGGCTGTTAGCGAAAAAGAAAGAGAGAAAAAACCTAAAAAATTCTAATGTGATTTCTCTCGCTATCTTATCAGCTTGGGTTCATGCAATAAGGCTGACAGGGAGTACCTCACTTGTCAAAGTTATCATTCTATCGACATACACTAGCCTACTACTACTACTATGTAGGTTTCGACCATGCTAGCTATCGTACCCGGCATATATCAATTTACAAATAACGATGATCTATGGTTACATTACTATTCCATCTTACCTTGCACCGCCAATGTCTGGCATGAATGTATTATTAAGCCGAGACATGTAGAGGCTATGTAGGTAGGTACCTAGGTATGCGTGTACAGGTGAACGTAGCCGCAAGTTATAAACAAATAAAGACCAACAAGGTAAGTTTTATTTTTTATTTCGCAGGAAATAAAACTCTTGTTAGAAACTCGGCTATTATTCTTATCACCCTTGCGTGCCAACCTGCTGAACTCAGAACGGGATCGTCATCACAGCTGCTTCTAGAGCTGCCTCTCAACCTTTCTCGAATAGCCCACTACCACAGCAAGGCCTGTACCTGGTCTAAAGTCCGACCCAATTGCAAAGCCTTGTTCTTTGGGACAGAATCACCACCATAAAAAAAAAAGTCGAGATTCACTCACGATTCGCGACCCTGTGACGATATAGTGCGACGTGACTTGCTGCTTCCCCGCCATCATTGCCTCGCGGGGCCTCTTGTGATTCACCGAGGGTGACGCCGCTAGCCTGTCATAGGCTTAGCCTCGCAGCCCCGCGCCTGTCCTGCTGGCAGTTGAGTGAGCGTGCCGCCTGCCCTGTGGCCTCCCTGCAGCCTGCGCCTCCGCTTCTTGTTGCTAGCAGCTGCCTCTGGCCGACCGCTCATCTGTACTGTGCCACCTTCTGTGACTCTGTGCTTAGGTTTCCCTCATTCTTCTTCTGCCTGACGCAAGCAGATCGCAACCTACTGGATTCTTTTCTCCCATCTTCATCTCCATCTTCTTTTCTTTTCCACACAATCTACCCGATCGCGCTTTTCCGTAACATTAAACGACCCGTTGTCTTTACAACTTGATACGACTTCCAATAACACACTTACCGCCTTATCAGTTGTCACCGTCAATATGCGCAGCAAATTCAAGGACGAGCACCCCTTCGAGAAGCGCAAGGCCGAAGCCGAGCGCATTCGACAGAAGTACGCTGATCGTATTCCGGTATGTAATTTGCAACGACACTTTTCTTGCACCTGGTCTTTGTCCTGAGAAGAAGGACTGCTGAGCGCTTGTAAATGCGCAATGACCGCCTTATTTACTTTGCTTTCTTTATCGTCTGACAATCAGCCAACATATTTTCAATAGGTCATCTGTGAAAAGGTCGAGAAGAGCGATATCGCGACCATCGACAAGAAGAAGTACTTGGTTCCCGCCGACCTGACTGTCGGCCAGTTCGTCTACGTCATCCGCAAGCGAATCAAGCTTTCCCCCGAAAAGGCCATCTTCATCTTCGTCGACGAGGTCCTTCCTCCAACAGCCGCTCTTATGAGCAGTATCTACGACGAGCACAAGGATGAGGACGGGTACGTTTCCCTACCGACGCTTTAGAACCCAGTTGCTGACATGTTGGCTTAAAGCTTCCTCTACATCACTTACTCAGGCGAGAACACCTTTGGTGACTTGTAAGAGCGAGTCATGTGAGATTCGATCTCCATTCTACGTCGAGAATGATGAAGGCGTTACGGTCGTGTTTGGGTGAATCTTTTGAAGGCCCCTGGCCATGTTCATGTTGTCTTTTCGAGCCTACTTCGGACTGCAATAGAGTGTTACACTACTCTTTGTGGCAATACGTCTGTTCAGCTTTGTTGGGGGATATGGCTATGTTGTGAAAGTTTCTTTCACCTCTTGCTGGATAATATCAAATCTATTTGCTGGCAGAACTCGATTCAAGTGGCCTCTTGTGATCTCTCTTCTGGACACCAACATATGTCGAGCCTTGGACGTATCCCATGGCTCTGTCACATCCATGGGAAAACAGTCAGGCAGCAGCTATCTGCTGATCAGCCCAGCATGGGCAATGCGGCAGTAAATGCGGCAGTAAGCACGCCATGTGCCTGGCCAGCTTTGTCAGCTATTGTGTGAATTTGGAGGGGTAGCTACTGCGATCAGCGCTGTTTATAAATGTCAAATTTGCTCGACAAGAATGACACTGATAAATGCAATACTGTTTAACGGGCGCATTCGTCTTGTGGACGAGTTATTGAATACTAAGTAATGACATATTGTTGACAGAACGTGTTCTATACAAGCATTTTAATAATGTATATCCACCTTATCGGCCCTCCTTCTGAAATGCCATAACAGCATAGCGAAAAGACCCATTAGCATACCCCCGTCTCATTGCGCGGAATGACTGTAAGAAAGCAATGCCGTCACGACCCTGCGTAAATGCAAATGCCCAAAGAGACGGGTTCTGTACGAGCGACCAAGTGATGTCCCTGGGACAGAAGGCTGTAAGTCTAACGATGAGAATAAACAGAATGGAAGGTGCCCATACCATGTCTTTCGAACCTCTTGACTGATATCTTTCGGCATAGAAAAGACTTCAAGTCCAGCTTGCTTTGCCAAGCCAACATAGTCTTGCTGGGTGCAGAGAGGTGGGAGGAGCATGCCATCTGCATTTAATTTGAGTTCCAGAAGATCAATATCTGTCACGTAACCTTACCTTCGATAGGCTTAATATCGTTGACAAAGGTTGTGTCATCTAGGTTCTCAGCCTTGAACCAATCTGCCAACACGAGCTTGCCTCCAGACTTGAGGACTTTCATCGCATTCTCGAAGAAGAGCGCCTTGTTTGGGAAGTGGCTCAAAGCCTCACTTATCCAAACGGCGTCAAAAGTTCCCTGCTGTTCGTTAAAGAAATCGCCCATTTTTTCAGCGTCCAGCTCAATGAACTTGACCTCTCCATCGCCAAACTGAGTGAAGCCATGTCCATCTGCCTCTGCCAAAGAAGACTCTTCCTCAACAGCGGTTTTGGTCAGACGATTTGCGATCTCAACTTGCTTGGTGGAAATGGTTATGCCGGTGACGGTGCTGCCGTGCTTGGAAGCGAGATGGCGAGATGTTCCACCGATGCCGCACCCGACATCCAGAACGGAGCTGTTTGGAGGTAGCTCTGAGATGTCGAGGAGTAGCTGGATAAGGTTTGCTTGAGCTTCCTCCTTTGTCTGTGTGGTTTCGGATTCTGGAGTTGGCCAGTAGCCGTGATGGATATGCTCACCCCTAGCATTTGGGATCAGTAGGGAAATCAATTGGCAGTTGAATTGTGGTGAACATGCCACAAGCTCAGGTAATAGTCGCTGGCGAGATCGTAATGGAGCTTAATCCTGTCTTTGAGGACTTGCACGGTTGAGTGGGCAAGGCCGAGGGGAGTGTCATATTGCTTGCTCAGATCGGTAGCTTGCTCATCGGATAATGTGGCGGCCATTCTTTCTGCTTTTCGAGTTGAAGTTGTTTAAAAAATATGGAAAGGAGATACCTATAATTGAACGCTAGGTATGCATGAAGACAATACAACGATGTTGGTTATCAAGCTGGAATAAACTATCGATACTTGTACCCCGCCAGCAATACGCATCAGTGTCTGCAGGGTGACACCATTGATTTCGCTCTATCCAAGACATGCAGCTCAACGGATCGTTACTTTTCAGCGAGGTAAAAATGAATTGAAGAGGTTGGGATAATCATATAGGAAACGCGTGCTGTCTTTCTGTAGACTGTAAACATTCCTGCCATGGTGAAACGAGCCTTGTTTTCTGAATGAATTCTAAACTATCCTGTTGTGCAAAGGTATCATCATGTCTTGGAACGTGTATAGAATGCAACTGTTGAGTAGGTACTTAGTAAAGTAAAGTAAAGTAAATGTGCTCACCCAACAACGTGCGCGTTTTGACGGAGGTAACGAATGACCTTTGACCAAAGGCTACCGCTTATATCTGCGCAAATGCATCAAAGGTTTCGCTTTGTAAAGCAATTTAGTTATTTTAAGCCTGCCCGAGATGGTTGGATTGCAGTTCTTGTTCAAGATGGTTCTGTTTCACTAAGCGCCAAAATAGCTATCTGGGGTTCCACCCGCAACCAATCGGTTTACACTAGGACGATAGAACCGCGACCACTTTTCCCGTGGGTCGATACACAAGGCGCTTCGTAAGATTACAAGGTTGACCTCTATTCAGAAAACTTTGGTCTGCTGTGCCATTCCTTGCGTGGGACTGCCATTCAACACATCCCTTGAAGCTGAGGACGGGACACGGATAGCTCCCCTCCATATGACATCATCATCCGACACCCACCTTCGGGCGGGCACGCTTCATCCACGGCTAAAAAGCTACATACTATCCGTATAGCAGCCAAGACTATGACTAAAGATTCATGTTTAACCACGCTGCCACTTCACCTCACCGCTGACCAAGTTTCAGAATATGCATGGCGATGATCAGAAACAAGGTTGAGCCAACCCGAGACTTGTTCCAGAAAATCCTGTTTCAATCCAGGCTCACAGAGTGGCAATTTCTTTGGATGAGATCGGCGGCTACCGACCACGTGAACCCCTGCTGCCAAGGGCCCTGAACAGAGACCCTTTGACCTTTTTTCGGAAGCTCTTTAACCAGGGTCCGGGAGCTTCCAACGGTGAAGAGACGCTCTTCGAAGGCTTGATTGGATGCCAGGTCTGGCCTCTCCCACCACTCTAACAACATCCCGGCCCGCCACCTTCAAAAGACTCACCACCACAGCAGGTTCTGGAGATGATCATGCCCGTTTGAACTCATTTTCTCGGAAGACCCTGCTTTTGTCAATCACCTATACGATGGGTCTCTACGCCGTTGTTCGCCTAGTCAGCCTCCGCCGCTGCGATCATTACCCAGTCTTACGGTCTTACCCAGGCTAGGGTTTCATGAGAATCAGCTTGTAATGTCGTCACCCACTTTGACATCCAAGATGTGCTGTCTTCCTATCAGATAAATTCCCATGTACGTCGCCGCCAGCCTGATGGAGAGCTTTGGAACGATGGGCACCACTCACCTCATCGCTACACGGTGTTCCCCTTGCACTCTGCGTGAGTCACTATATATCTACACTTCAACGCGCACCCCATTCAATTGGAGGCTGTCATACTGATGTTGTGATATTGTACTCTTGCTCATTGTGCAAGTCTTGTCTTTGGCCTATTTGGAGCGGTACTACAACCCATGCTTGAGGCGGCTGGGCCACCCAAGTGACAAGTCAAACAACCTACAACCTACAGCCCAACGCAAAGGCCACCAAAGCCTCAGATTCAGTTCGCTACAAACGCTACCTCAACTCAACAAGTCCACTGTGCTCTTGGCTTAGTTTCAGAACCGTTTGTGTTCAGGCCTATGCCGGCATCGTGACTGGTCACTGGTGTTACGCGGGCGCTTAGATAACCTCAATTCGCACTCTAAGCGCTGCCGCTGCCAAAAAACCCCCGACAGCGTTTCTACTGAGCTGATATCTATTACAATTTTCTATTCACTGGACGCTCCAATTGTGGAGTGAGTCAGGTAGGTTCCCATGTTTTTCCTACAGTCATTCGCCTCTTATTGTGGCTGCCCCCTCCTATTGTTATTCTATTGTTCAGTCATTCTCCTTTCACTTATACACAATCACCCTGTTACCCATAACAATCAACATGGAATCATAGACGATAGACTGATAATTTCTTCTAATAACGGCCTTTATTTCCTTTGTCCGATCTTTCTTTATCACTTTGGATTGATTTCTTTCTCTGCTTAATCTTTGTCCTTTCATCGCGTTAATCAGGATCACATCTCATCCCTGACTTGACCTCTTTCCCTACATCTTCACTCTCTCGACATTACTCATTTAGTTTTGAACGTTCAAATATACCAACACATATAGATTCAAGATGTTCTCCTCACGGAAAGACAACGACGACCCGCCGGTCTACCCGGCCCTTCCCAACACCCTCCGATCAGAGTCATTCGAAATGGCCGAGATGCGAAAAGTTCAAGAAGCTCGAGCCGACACTTCTCCCAACATTACCCCCTACCTCAGCCTTCGATCGAGGCTGTCTCAAATATGGATGAATCGCTGGACAATTCTTCTCCTTCTCGTCCTTGTCCGAGTCATGATCCTCATTGTCGACCTCAACGACAACGTTGGAGATGCCAAGGCCAAAGCCCTCTCCGCCTGTACCAAAGTCGAAGACGTCGGCAGCGCCATGGCCTCCATGCCCCATTACCTGTCAAGGGGTGTTAATGAGCTCTCAGCTTCTGGAGTTGAAAAGTCGGTCCATGCAATGGTGTACATGCTCGACCTCATCATTGTGGGCGTTCAAGAACTCATCATCTTCTTCATCAACTTTCTCACTGCTACATACGTCTGCCTGATCACAGCCATGGTCCATGGCAGTCTGACTGCTGTTGCTGATGTAACCGAGGACGCAACTGAATTCTTCAACGACTTGATTGATGATGCTGTTGGTAAAATTGAATCCATTTCTAAAGAACTGGAGGATGGCATCAACAGTCTTACCGAGGATATTGAAGACTCGGTCTTTGGAGATCTGGTTCCTGATATTCCCACAGTCGACTTCTCTGGACCAATTGCGGAACTCAAGGACTTCGACCTCAACGCAGAGGACTTTGTCAAGGATGTCCGCCAGTTAGAGGAAGATCTTCCCGATTTCAGAGAAGTCCAAAACATGACGGAAGAAGCCATTTCGATTCCATTCAACTTCGTCCGCAACATTCTCAACGAGACTTATGGCAACTACAAGTTTGACCGGGATGCGTTCCCTCTAGCTCAAAAGCAACAGTTGACCTTTTGCTCCGAGAATGACGCGCTCAATGGTTTCTTTGAAGATCTGTTCGCACTCGTCGCCAAGGCTCGAACCATTTTCATTGCCGTATTGCTCATACTCGCTATCGCAGCCATTTTCCCCATGGCTTGGCTTGAGATCAAGCGCTGGCGAAGACAACAACAGCACGCGCGCCTCATCGCACAAAACGCCTATGACCCCATGGACATTGTCTATATTGCATCTCGCCCGATGACGGCAACCTTTGGCATCAAAATCGCTTCGCGCTTCAAGGGCAAGCGACAAATCCTTGTGCGATGGGTCATCGCTTATGCCACATCTGTGCCGGCCTTGTTCGTCCTGTCTCTTGCGATTGCCGGGTTCTTCTCCTGCTTTTGCCAATGGCTTCTGCTTAGGGCCATCAAGGATGAGGTGCCTGCTTTGGCGGACCAAGTTGGTGCATTTGCCGATGATGTTGTGCAGAATCTCGAGAGCGTTTCCGCCGAATGGGCCAACGACGCCAACGGTGTGATTCAAGGGTTCAACGACGAAATTAACAACGATGTCCTTGGCTATGTGACTAACGCCACAGATGCAGTCAATGACACTCTAAACACGTTCCTCGAGACTATGGATGATGGGCTCACTACCGTCTTCAATGGAACTATCCTCCTCGATCCTATCAAGACGGTTCTCCACTGCGTCATTGGCATCAAGATTGAGAGTGTCCAAAAGGGATTGACTTGGGTTCACAACCATGCCGAGGTCAATCTTCCACTCTTTGAAAACAACATTTTCAGCATGGGCGCCAACGACTCGGTTAATGGTGACTCGGAGCTTAACACGTTCCTGGCATCCCCGTCGAGCGTCACTACTGATGAGGTCACGGGGGCTGTCAAGGCAGTTACAGATTGGCTTCACAACAAGCTTATCCAGGATGCACTCATCTCCACTGGCCTGCTTCTACTCTACGTACTCGTGGTTCTCATTGGCGTAGTCTGGACACTGGCTGGCATGGCCTCACCTGACAAAGGCCGCGCTGAAGGTGGTATGCGCTACACTGGGGACGATCGACCAGGCCTTAGTCCTCGTATCGGACACCGAGACGCTGCGCAACCAGATGGCGCGACACAATTCCCTCGCTTTGGATCATCCTCGGACGAGGGTGAATTCAGACAAGTCCCCATCGGACGTGACGAGAAGTTCATGTCCGGTGCGACAGGGGCACGAGCCACACAGGTCGATGGCCACCAAAGAAGCAGCTCCTATGGCTACTTGGATACGGCAAGCGGCAAATACTAGGAGTGTTGGAGCCCGATAGCCAGTTGAAGAATTATATCTCTTTGCAGTTCTCTTTATTACTCTGGCCCTGGCTGGACCCGCGCCGAGAGAGACGATCCTTATTTGACTGCACGAAGCGATGATTGTACAGAAGGCGTTGGCATAGTTCTGAAAACGGAGGCAACTCAATTATTTTCGTTTGTTTCTCAATTGATATCCAGAAGGAAAAGATATAGTGGTCGTTTGAATAGGTCATGTTCCGCGTCTAAGGGTGGTCTTGGGTCTGAATTCGTTGTCTACATTTACACTGTTTGTGGTCAATGATGGCAAACCAGATTGTTCCTAGCCCTAGAATGACCCAGTAACAACAAACTGATGGCTACATTGGTAAATGTTTATTTATCTACGCTTTTAGTACGCCAATACTTGTGATGATGATGTCGTCACAAGATAATCACCACTAACAGCATATATCTTGCGATTGATTGTATAAGCCGCATGACGCACGGGGTATGGCGCTTGACAAAGGGGTTCCTCATGTGTAACCTCCGTCGTCTGCAAACGTGTACGGTTTAACCAGTGATGTATAACCGATTGTTCATGTCAGCGGACGCGATGTAAGAGTGCCGTGCTGCAAGACCCCCCCTGAAGCTGTAACCAACCTACGGCCAATGCCATGTTAATTGATTACCACTTTAGGCAAGTCCGGGGCTGATGTGGGCCGTCATGGTGCCCGCTGCAAGGCGGAGAGTGAACGGAAGTCATATGCAGGCGCGGGCGGCGTGCATGAGGCGGCAGGAGCTAATCGAGTCAATGGCAGCTGGCGGAAGGCATTGTTCCGGGATCGGTGGCGGAATGCAGTCACCAGCCATTGATTCGCCTTCAAATTCTTTTAAAGTCAACAAGGCCTCTCTGGAAAACCACTTCTGCAACTAAAACTCCTCATTC
This sequence comes from Fusarium sp. NRRL 66182, assembly GCA_013266265.1. Classification (NCBI taxonomy): domain Eukaryota; kingdom Fungi; phylum Ascomycota; class Sordariomycetes; order Hypocreales; family Nectriaceae; genus Fusarium; species Fusarium sp. NRRL 66182. Next base: position 34,176 of record JABFAK010000040.1, on the reverse strand, counting down.
TTTCTAGACCAGAGACGAAATTGTTTCGCTATGGATGGTATTAAACAGACTTTCCGGCGCTGCAAGGAGCAGAACAGGGTCAGTTTTCACCTTTTACACCGTCTTGAGTGCCCCTCCGCGGGGTAGTCCATGAGAATTACAACCTTTACTTGACATGGCAACGAAGCTGACAATTATTTGCTAAAGTCTGCCCTGGTAACCTACGTCACCGCTGGTTATCCCAAGCCTGAAGATACGCCTAATATTCTCCTAGCTTTGGAGAAGGGCGGCGCTGGTGAGTTTCATCCCAATGACGTTGGCAATTTTCGTCCTGACCGAAATCGCAACCTCTAGATGTTATCGAAGTCGGAGCGCCCTTTACCGACCCAATTGCCGATGGACCAACTATTCAGACCGCCAACACGGTTCGTACAGCAACACTGCAACTATTAGACGGGAATAATTGACTGGTTTAGATTGCTCTCGACAATGGCGTTACAATCCAGTCCACCCTGGCCATGGTGAAGGAAGCCCGAGATCGCGGCCTCAAGGCTCCAGTTATGCTCATGGGCTACTACAACCCTCTCCTCAGTTACGGCGAGGAGCGATTACTCCAGGATTGCCATACCTCTGGCATCAATGGCTTCATTGTTGTCGACTTGCCTCCTGAGGAGGCTGTCTCCTTCCGAAAGCTTTGCAACAAGGGCCGGTGAGTAAATTCAATAAGGATTGGAATGCAGTCGGTACTAATTGCTTCCTATAGCCTCTCATACGTTCCTCTCATCGCCCCTGCTACCTCAGATCACCGAATGAAGATTCTCTGCCAACTCGCCGATTCATTCATCTATGTTGTCTCCCGTATGGGTGTTACAGGCGCCACCGGCACCCTCAACGCGAACCTCCCCGACCTCTTGGAGCGAGTAAAGAAATACAGTGGAAACAAGCCTGCCGCTGTTGGATTTGGTGTCAGCACTCGAGAGCATTTCCTGAGCGTCGCTACCCTGTCTGATGGCGTAGTCGTCGGCAGCCAGATCATCACCACTATCAGGAATGCTGAGCCAGGTCAGGCTCTCTCCGATGTCGAGAAGTACTGTGCCTACCTTTCAGGCCGTGATTCGTCAGATGAGAACACTCGAGAGGTTGGCCTTGTCGAAGCTGTTGCTGGTGCTAAGGAACCAAGCGGCGAGAACGTTACCGTTAGCGGCACCGTGACGGACGCAGACCTCACTGCCGAGCAGGACAGCGATTTGGTAGCTCAGCTTGCTGCCCTCCATGGCAAGATTCCTGAGCGATTTGGAGAGTTCGGTGGCCAGTACGTCCCTGAGAGTCTGATGGACTGCCTGTCACAATTGGAGGATGGATTCAACGCGATAAAGGACGACCCTTCCTTCTGGGAGGAATACCGATCTTACTACGAGTATATGGGACGACCAGGCCATCTGCACTTGGCCGAGCGACTTACTGAGCATGCCGGTGGAGCCAACATCTGGCTGAAGCGTGAGGATTTGAACCATACTGGTAGCCACAAGATCAACAACGCCCTAGGACAGCTTCTCCTTGCCAGAAGACTTGGAAAGACCCGTATCATCGCTGAGACTGGTGCAGGACAGCATGGTGTTGCTACTGCTACCGTTTGCGCCAAGTTCGGCATGGAGTGTACAGTATACATGGGAGCTGTAAGTTTTATCACAATCACCTCAACGACCTTCCGTGACTAATGCCTTAATAGGAGGATGTTCGACGGCAGGCTCTAAATGTCTTCCGAATGCGACTGCTCGGTGCCAAGGTTGTCGCCGTCGAGGCTGGCAGCAGGACCCTCCGAGACGCCGTCAACGAGGCTCTCCGTGCCTGGGTCGTCGACCTTGACACTACTCACTACATCATCGGCTCTGCGATCGGACCTCACCCCTTCCCTACCATCGTCCGAACCTTCCAGTCCGTTATTGGTAACGAGACAAAGCAACAGATGCTCGAGAAGCGTGGTAAGCTCCCCGATGCCGTGGTGGCCTGTGTCGGTGGAGGCAGCAACGCTGTCGGCATGTTCTACCCCTTTGAGAACGATCCTAGTGTCAAGCTTTTGGGTGTTGAGGCTGGTGGTGACGGTGTTGACACAGCCAGACATAGCGCTACTCTCACCGGTGGATCCAAGGGTGTCTTGCACGGTGTGAAGACATATATCCTTCAGAACGAGCACGGCCAGATCAACGAGACACATTCCGTTTCTGCTGGTCTCGACTACCCTGGTGTCGGACCTGAGCTAAGCTCTTGGAAAGATAACGAGCGAGCCAAGTTCGTTGCTGCCACCGATGCTGAGGCTTTCCTTGGCTTCAAGCTTATGAGCCAGCTTGAGGGTATCATCCCCGCTCTTGAGACTGCACATGGTATCTACGGTGCCATCGAGCTTGCCAAGACCATGAAGAAGGGCGAGGATATCGTCATCTGCGTAAGTGGTCGTGGCGACAAGGACGTGCAGAGCGTCGCCGACGAGCTTCCCAAACTGGGCCCCAAGATTGGCTGGGATCTCCGTTTCTAGATTAAAAGTGATACCATGTTTGGAATGAATATCGCCCCTGAAATGATAGCATGAACAAGAGGCTTTTTCTATCTTGGCTCTCGAGGATTGATGAAATAATGATTGGGCGTTGAAAAAGGGTTTTGATACATATTATACAAAAAAAAACATTTTACACCTTGACCTTGTCCTTGCCCGTGCTCTTTTTGACCTTTGTCGTTTTGACCTCTGCCTCTGCCTGGTCAAGCTCCTTAAGCAACTGTGCCTCCTGCTCGTCTGAAAGCTCTTCAACACCCTCGAGATTAGCCAAGTCCTCCTCGCCCAGCACAAACTCTTGCGCCCCAATAGCCCTAAGTTCACCCAGCGTCGCCTGGCTGCGCATGCTCAATGGACCAGGGGTAGCAAAGTCGAGCGCATACTGAATGATATCGTCCCGATCCTCAATCTCCTTGGGCTGCATACCCAGCGCAACCCGCTCCGCATTGAACCTCTTCTGGATGTCTCTCGACTGCATAAGCAGCCATCTCAAGTTCCAACCACCAGGACCGAGCTCCTTTATCCGAGCGGGCTTGCTCTTGAGAAGATATTCCTGTAGGCCACCCTCACGACGGATGGTCTTGAGAACACGCAGCGTAAGGCGGGTCTTGACATTTGCTTTGAGGGCGGGCAGGTAGAAGCTCTTGACGTGGACATTCGGACGCCAGAAACGACGGGCCTTGTTGTTATACTTTTCCGAGACAGTGTTGCCAAAGCGGATTCTTGCCGAGCCGTACAGGCCCTTGTTGGACTGCTTGTATACACGGCGCTCGCCATAAGGATACGGCGGGATGATTCGGTCGGGCAAAAGGTGAGATTTAATCGTCTTTGTCTGCTGGGGGAGTGTTGTGCTGAAGAGGCGGGCTGGCGAAGATGAAACCAGGGCCCTCAGAGCCGGCCGCGCGGGGGCTAAGGACGCCATGGCAATCGGGCTTCTGTGTGTGATGTACAGATAGAAGAGGCTATCGGCGAGGCATTGGCGTCGGGGTAGGCGGGATATTTTCGAGCGCGGAATAAGCCCCTCCGAGATGCGCTGATCCGTCCGATGGCATCCTCTGGTGTTGAGATTTTTGGGTGTTCGCTGTTCGGAGATGGGTGATGTTCCGGCGCCGGAGGCTCAGTTGCTCAATCAGGTGACCTCGCTCCGAGTTCGCGAGAGCTTCACTAATAAACAATAAAACAATGAAAGTCAAGACAGCTGACTTTGACGTGCGATGACAATGTTTCCGCCCGTGGAAGAGTCAATTTTACAAAAGAATCCAGATTTTTCAAGTCTGTATAAAAATCTTACTAACAATATTCTTAACCCGGATGGTTCAACAAAGACAAACCCCGCTGCCAAAGAGCGGAAGGCTGTCAGAGAGGTTAGTAAGACACTTGTTTGTCTCGGAATTGCTGGTTGTTAAACAATTCTGACTATTTCAGTAGGAACTTGATCGTCGACGTTTGCTCTCTGCAAAGCAGCATCTCCTAACCCGAGCAATTGAAACCGCAACTCCATCCAGCACACCGCCAGCAACAAGGGCCTCCTCCCGTCTACGAGCACCCCAAAACCATCAAGCTGGAGACTCTAAGCTCCAAAAGCAACAGCAGCAGCCTTCACTCCCAGAGGCTCTTCTAGATCTCTTGCTCGTTCTTCCTCCACTCATCGACGCCAATAACCCGCCTCTCCCACAAGATACCCTCCAGCTCCTATTCGCCCATCCTCCCCTTTCAGACCTCGAAACTCTCATCCCAGCTCTTGCGCCAGTTATTGCATCGAATCTGCGTACCTCGGCACTAGGTCTTGCGCGAATCGCTCATCCGTCTACGAACCCGTCCTTTCTCCACCGACACATCGCTTCTCTGCCGAGTACAGTGTCCAGCTTGCGCTCTGACCTCACCGCCGCTGAAGCAGACCTCAGCACTCACCGTCTACGCTCCCTTGCCACTCTGACATCGCTCCTCCAAGCTGCCAGCCATGCATTGAGCCTTCTCGTCCGCGCTCTCGAGGTCAAGCATGGCGTTGTGGCACGCAGCCTCGAACTCCGTGCCGCAGAAGTCTCTCTGCATGCCCGTCGATACGACGCCGATGCCGCTATAGCTGCTGCCTCTGTACGCCGCGCAGTGTATACGCCCCAGGCGATTGCCGCCCTTAGAAACTACGGTTCTCACCTACGCGATGCCAGGATACGGAGTGAAGAGCGCATTCGCGGTCTGGCCGCGGAGCTAGAAGACTATGGCGTTGGTGTTGAAGGCGGGGAGGCTAAGGAGAGGAAAATGAGGGAAATGTCGAGGGTGTATCGGGAAATGACCAGGCAGATTGATGATGTGAGAAATGACCTGGACCGATTGAACCAGGGTTGAGGGGAGGGCGGTAGAAGTTGCGAGACTCTTGGTGGAGACTATTCACACTTCATGAAACGACGACGGACAAGCTATTATTGTGTAAGCTGTTGTCACAGCTTGCATCTAATGTTTGATTGGAATACTTTGCATTGGTACTTCACAGTTTTATACCCCGGATAGCGCACTACAGATAGACCAGACACACACATCCATTCAGGTTACTCGTACATTTTTAGATTGTCTTCGTCTCGTCGTCAGTCCGCCAAGCCAAGTGCTTGATCTTGACTCAAGACTTGGGGTATTTTCAGTCCCTTCCAACCCAACAGCTTTCATGGTCGTAGCTGTCATACATCCAATGAATGGCACAAAATGACCAGTAGTCTTTCATTGGTGCACTCATTCCTCATTATTTACTCCCATCATCACATATTTAACCCTTGACCTTGTAAATGGCCTCTGCAAGGCGGCCAACGTTGTCAGAGGTGATACCGGCAACGGAGATACGGCCATCCTTGGTGGCGTAGACGGAGAACTCCTCAGCCAGACGGGTCATCTCCTCAGCAGTGAGACCGGTGTAGGCGAACATGCCGATCTGGCTGGTGATGTGGGACCAGTCGTGCTTGGAGCCGAGCTTCTCAAGGTTGTCCTTGAGGAGAGCACGCATGGTGATGATACGGTCAGCCATCTCCTTGACCTCACCTAGCCACTGCTTGTAGAGGGTAGGGCTGTTGAGGATCTCGGAGGCGATGCGAGCACCGTGGATGGGAGGGTTGGAGTACAGAGGTCGGATGAGAATCTTGAGCTGAGAGTCGACACGCTTCTTCTCGTCGGCATCGGCGCAGACAATGGAGAAGGCACCAATACGCTCACCATAGAGACCCTATTAAAATGTTAGCAATTCGTTCAGTCGTGAGAATTCAGCCCGGCCTGACGTACCATGTTCTTGGCGAAAGATTGGCACAGGGCAATGTTGTGGCCCTGCTCAACAAAGTAGCGGACAGCAAAGGCATCCTTGTCGGTGTCACCGCTAGCAAAGCCCTGGTAGGCCATATCGAAGAAGGCGAAGTGGCCCTTCTCCTTTACAACATCAGAAATCTGCTTCCACTGCTCCTGGTTGGGGTCGACACCGGTGGGGTTGTGAGCGCAGGCGTGGAAGAGGAAGATGCTGCCGTTGGGAGCGTTCTTGACATCAGCAACGAGACCCTCAAAGTCGAGGCCAATGGTTTTCTTGTCGTAGTATCGGTACTGCTCAACCTCAAGGCCGGCGTGGTTAAAGACAGCCTTGTGGTTAGCCCATGAGGGGTTGGGGATGTAGATCTTCTTGTCGCCAGGGAAGAACTTGGCGAGGAAAGCAGCACCGACACGGAGGGCACCAGTACCGGAGATGGTCTGGGTGATGGTGATGCGGTCCAGGGCGGGGCTGTTAGGGCCATAAGCCAGCTTAGCGGCGGCGGGAGGGAACTCAGGAACACCAGTGATGCCGGCGTACTCCTTGTTCAGCTTGGAGTCGACGACCTTCTTCTCGGCCTCACGAACGGAGGGGAGAACATAAGGCTTGCCAGCATCGTCACGGTAGGCACCGACACCTGTATGCGAATCGAGTCAGATCAAGTCCACAAGAACCCCGAGCAAGCTCCGCATTCGGTGCGGCGTGGGATGGCACGGGGATGACGTCGCAACATACCCAAGTTGATCTTCTTGTCGAACTTGTCGGCCTTGAAAGCTTCGGTGATACCTAACAGCATGTTAATATCAATTCTTACTGCAATGAAATGTTTCTGCTCTTGCGCGCTCACGCCATACTTTGAGGAATGAAGCGCAATGCATTCGGAGTCATGATACGTACCAAGGATAGCCTATTTCCAGAGAAAACAAGCAATTGATTAGCAACGAAGCTTGCGCAAAGCCCGAGAGCGTCATGATTCACTTACATCCTGTAGGATATTAGCACAAGAACACACAAAATTCGCACACAGGTGATGAGGAGCTTCATACAGGAGGACCCTGGGGAACGTTGGCCCAGTTGGAGGCAGCGCGAATAGCGGCCAAGTTGTACTGAGCAGGACGGGCAGCCCGGCGGCTGGCAACTCGGAGAGTGGACAGCATTGTGAAGGTGATGTCGACGAGAGAAATTGATGGTAGAGGGGAGATTGAGTGAGAGGAGGAGGAGGAGGAGGAGGAAAGAAAAGAGGAAAAGAGAGGGAAGAAGAAGTAGGTTCAATGAAGCGATTCAGTGGTGTCTACATTTGGGCGATCGGGCCTCTTCGGAGCTTGGTTAGGGCAGCTCTCGGCCAATCAGAACTGATCGGCTGATTCGAGACCCCTAATTTATGGGGGCTTGTAAGTCGTTCACTGCCCGCAAGCTCCCACAGAACGAGCTCACCTGTGGAAGCGGAGGTGGAGGGGGGGTTATAGTGGGGTTACCCCGGACATCGGCGCGTTAAGAATGGAAGGCACATGCGCTCAAGGTCAATGCTCGATCTTTCCCGGCTGCCCGTTACTTAGGGAGGATCTGCTTCTACGTCAGAACGTGAGTGGTGCGCCTGAAGCGGTAATGGGTCTTGTTCCTTTCACCCATCGTCAGAATTCATCTCTTTTGTCTCAAGAATATTGTATTACTATTATCATTGAGTCAACAAAGATCGAAATGCCCTTTCTACCTCTGTTCTATCTAGGGTTTTGCCCAGCCAGGGCGTAACATCGGCATCCAAGCATCATGGGAATTGAGAAGGCCGAGATCTGGCCGCCCATTTACCGGCATCTGCACAACGGATTGAGCATAACCCCTTTGTTCAACCGTCAAGAAACTCGTACCGTTTGAGATACCCCGTTTACCACTACAACACCTCTCTCTCCTTATCTTCAACATCAGCAACAGCTATCAACCGCGACAGGGTGCTCCCACTAGGATCATCATTCGTGAGGCCACGCCGAGAAAGAAGCGAGAAAAGAAACGAGAAACCGACCCTGTCCTGTCTCTCAGACAGTCAACAGTCGATTATCCCCCAGTCGCCCGGCCTACTCCGGCCTGTTCACCGCGCGTCCTCTTCTGGGTCTTCCGCTGGACCTGTCGCATCGGGTCCGCAATCAGAACGCGGCAGAGCTCCAGATCAAACGCCTTGTCTCTCCGCCTGCCCCTCAGGTCACACCCCCGCTACTGCCTCCAAGCGTGTGTTAGTTTTGCCCTGTTGCATCACCAACCCCTTACCTTGACCTTTGGCTCTTTGACGCATCCACACTTAACCGGCTCCGTCCTCGTGACCGGCCCGGTTCCGTTTGTCTTGCCAACGTGGAATAAGATGTGGATGGCCCAAGTAAACTTCAAAGAGCTCAGCTGAGCTTGGAGAATTCAATTGATCGCCAAGATGACCAGGAATGTGGGGCTTTCGGACATGCCTTGGCATCAAGTTTGAATTCAACTACATACAACGGAGCAAAGATGGCCATTATTACATTCAATTATCGTGACGCCTTCAACTAGGCATACATTTCGTCCTTCCATCGGTTTTTTTCTTCTTCTTCAGACTTCATTGTTCCGAGTTGTTCGTTCTGCGTCGAACTTGTTCCCAAACGCCAACACCTGTCATAATAATGCAAATTCGCAACCAATAAAGGATGCCAATGCCGATCAAGATCCGAGATATCCCCTGAACCAGATTTCTTCATCTTGCATGTGGCACAGCACAGCACTCTCACGACACTCAACCGGGGTGGCTTCACCCGAGACTGGAGCACAACTCTGTCGAAAGTTCCCCTTCACCTACACAGTTCCCTGGGTATGGGCGTGTAAAGGGGTATTGCCTGGTCAGCCATGAGAAGTCGGATTAAGCTTTATCATGTGCCTTCTCTGACGGTGTATCGGCAAGCTCTTCATAGCGGTTCATGACATTCTCCTCCACCGTCTCGTGGAACACATCCACCTCAGTAGATGCAAACTTTCTTGCACTGATGCCTCGCTCAAAAAGTACATCAAGTTCGGCAAAAGTACGCCCGCTTGGCTCCGGTAGGCGGAAGAAGGTGTAAATGATGCACAGAAAGCAGATACCGCCCTGCCAATGTCGTTAGCAACTCGGCGCACATGTCGCGAAGCTGTTAAATAATCAGGTCCTTACCCAGAACAATCCCGCATAATTGCCCCAATCCCAAGCCGTGGGATTAAGCATATACGGCGTCAGAACGCTGTTGATGATGCCTACAACGTTGCTGTTCATCCATCCGGTCAGCTATGTGAACCAGCAATGCAGCCTTGACCGGGACAGCGTTCAAGGAGTGACTCTATCCTCTTCTTATGAGTGACTTACTAGAGGTTACGGCCAAGCACAACCGTTTTGATCTGCAAACGACGAGATGACAGCTCTCCAACGAGAGAATAGCAGACGGTACCCACTGTCAACTGGTAGAAGAGCGCCCACACCATCATCATGCTGCCTGTAGCTAGCGATGACTTATCTCGATGGGCTTCAGGCACTAGACCAAGGAAGCCCATGGCGAAAAGCATGGAACAGAGACCGCAGAGACCATACAGAACCAGGGATCTTCTACCTATTCCTAGCGTCATAAGTCCCCACGCACCAAAGACTCCAGCCATATTGATAGCATACTGGCCAAGGGCGAACGAATAGGCCTTGTCAGCTGAAAGTCCGGCCTGCTCAAGAAAATAGGTGGAATAGTTGGAGAAGGAGTTGCCGCTTAGATTTTGGATAGCCCACGTCATACATACAATCTCAGTACGGCGGCGGTCAGTACCTTTGAAGCAGTCCCGGTAGGATGCACCAGCTGTAATCCTCTCCTCGAGGGCAGTGGTGTGAACCATCATGGCAATCGTCTCGTCGGCATCGAAATCGGTTTCACGGTCGAGGCTGGTCAGGCGAAGGAGAGCCTGCTTGGCGTCCTGGGTACGACCTCTTCGAACTAGCCACCAAGGCGATTCAGGCGCAAAGAAGATGCCAATAAAGAGTGGCACCGGCCACATCCATTGAAGAGCATAGGGAATTCGATAAGCCCACTCATCGTCGCGGCTAAGCATAGAGCGAATAACTCCAATGCCTATCTCCTGGCCCAACCCCCAGCAGAAGTTGACATAAGTGGTCAAGTAACCGCGCAGGGCTACAGGGCAGACTTCGGACGCATACGTGATGGTGATTGTCTGGAACATACCCCACGGAACACCACACAAAATCTCGGCGACAAGCAAAGTCTGGACATTTTGAGCGGTAAAGAAGATGGTTGTGAAGCCAGCCACGCAGACAAGACAGGCCATAACAGTGTAACGATAGCCAAATCGTTCAGAAACCCAACCATTGATAAAGAGGCCAATGATCTCACCGCAATGGGCGCCCTAGTCAAGTCGTCAGTCAGCATCAGAAAGGAAGTTGGGAACGAAGGACGTACATTGCTGAGGCCAGCCTGCCACGCAGCCGGGACCTGGTACGTGCCATCGTCACCGAGAACACCATACTTTTTATTGAACTGAGGAAAGGCATCTAGCAAGTGTCAGTGAGGGTGGCCGCGAGTGATGCTAGGTCGCCGCCCTTTGATACTGATCTGGACATCTGAAACAGACACAGGTCTCAAGTCGACAAGCGACCAATCAATACATACAGAAGTTATTTACAAGGCTGATATCGTAGCCCTCCATTGCAATACATGTGGAAATGAGGATACTCCAGAAGATGGCTTTGGGGTAGAGCTTAATGCCCTGGCGGAGGGTCATGGTGCGCTCCTTGTGAGCAGCAGCCCGAGCATGTTCGACGATGCTGGTATATGTCTTGCTGGGATCGGAGCTGTTGATGGCGGCCGAGATGTCGGCAGTGTTGTCTGAAGGCGGGGCCGGAGCCGGGGCTGGCGACACCTTTTCTTGGATGTCGGCCATGGCTTGAACTGTTTTACTCGAAGGCACTCTTAATGAACTCGACAGCCAATCAAGGCTTATTTGTCAATACTGAAAACAATTGTGAGAGGAGCGCTAGAGACGCAGCAAGCAGGACAGGATCAAACAATATCCTCGGGCTTTCCTCCAGAACTCTTCTGGACGTTGAAGTACTCAGAGTTGAACAAAGTTATTCAAGCTCAAGGTTTCCCTGTGTGGAGAAGTGTCACTTCAGATGGGCCAACGGAGACACAGCGACGAGAGCAAAGGCAAAGGTGGCTGCAACTCTTGCCTTTCGCACCAGTAGCAGCGGCAGAGGATAAGCAAAGCAAAAAGAAGAAGACAAGAAATGAGAAAGAGGAACCTCTGCTAGGTAAAATATGGGGCCACGAGGTTGATGATTTTTATCGTAGGGACGGAAAGTCGGCTCAAAGCGGGACGAACCATCATCCATGCCAGGCCGAATTATTGCAGAGCCATTTATGAGTCTCTTTGAGTCTGGAGCTCGCTATTTCTTTGGGTATTGTATTCACTGACAGATTGCCAGGTATAGACCACGTACTGCGCAGCAGAGGAACATTCAACGTCCCAAGAACATCCATGTCATCTACAAAGATGGTTGTCTAAGTGGACCTACAGTTTTTTATTCACAGATTGATCGCCGCAATTTAACATCAACGTTGAGGACACGAACCTTGAACGGCGAGGGCACAATAATCTCTTTATTCAATCTCACTCGGTTCCTTGAGATATGGTCCTGACAGTCCAGAATCTCAACAAATGTTTCCTTTTTTGTTTGATGCGAACGAACCACAACTGCAGACAGAGCCTCTTCTTGGACTAAACCCACTCTGGCTACAACGCCCAGAAACTAGAAGAATCGGCAGCCAGTTAGCGCTTCCAAATCTCGCGATACCCCTGGAGCTACTGAAATAATTGGAGAGAAGTATTGCCGCGTCCGTGGTAGGACCGACAGGCCTTCACCGTTCATTTCATCTATTCACATTGGTGATCTGAGCTGAGAAAAACTAGTTCAAAGAAGAAGTGAACAGAGCATTGTCAGCAGTCTGTCTTGGCTCTGTTGCTACCTCACTACTACTACTACTACTACTACTACTACTACTACTACTACTACATACACCATGATGCACTTCTCATGATGGCATTTGGGGTAGTGTTGGGGTTACTCCACCAGACTCCAAGCCAAGACTCGGCTCATGGCTACTACAACTCCAGATTGGCAAAGCTGACATGAGCTTGAAGACCAAACTTCACAACTCACAGAGCAGGTAATCAGCTCTACATCTTCACTGTGGAACCTTTCTACCGACGCCCGACCACGATGGCATCGTGCGGGGACTCCATATGAACCGTCTGGAGAACAGGCGGGACTAACATTACCAGTACCTACCTATGATAGTTAGGGGAGCGTTTGGGCCAGCTCAAGTCTCCAACTTCTGCTACGCCACAAGTTAGTTTTGGGCAATAATACTGTCTAGGTAGTCAGTGGATTCACTCAAGCTCGGCGCATAAGCGAGAGTCGTCCGGGGTGACGATGCATCTCTCAGCATATTCTACTATACAATACCACACGCCTATATCATCATGCTCAGTTCTTCTTCCACACGTCTCTCCACCACTCTCTCAGTCCGTACGCCTTCTCCTGTGCCTCGACATGCACCTTGACATTATCACCCCCCATCAAAGTCTCCAACAGCCCCGTCTGCTTACCTCTCTGACCCCCTCCTCCTCCTCCCAAGTTTCTTCCCGTCCCACCTGTTGCACGATCCTGAATCTCTCGAGCGACCGTAGGCGCAACTTCAGCAAAACACATCTTCAGCTCCCGCTCCAGCGAAAAGTACGGCTTCTTTGCTAAATCCGGCGCCATGAGGTTGTAGCTTCGTGTCAGGGCGTTAAGACGCTCAATCGACAGCTTGTGATATGCCGCTTCAGCTTGCTCCCATGCCTTGTCGCGGAAAGGTCTTCCAACCACAGGCGAAGCAGCCTTCATCTCTTGCACCTCCCCATCAGCCAACTTTCGTATAATCGGATTGTGCACCTCCTCTGCAGCAGCGTACTCCTCCGCCCTGCTCATCTGCTCCTGCAGCGATCCTCCCCGTGAGGAAATCATCCGCGCAGCAAATCGCCGCCAGTCATTACGTAGCCTTGCTCTGAACGCTCTCAGCTCCTTGGCAAGCTCCTGCTGCTTCTCTATCCAAGGCGGGACCATGTCCTGTCGCTGGATCATCTTGTTCATGATATACTCTGTCGTGTCGATAAAGGGGTTATCAGCGCGGGTGTCGCGCTGAATCTCCTTACCACGCGGAATATTTTTGAACTGTCCCCTCGCAATAGCGTTTTCGATGCGCTCATTCGCCAGTGCTGCAAGACCAGTGATTGTATTGGGCAATGCCCTCGATCCGGGCTCAAACCGCTCCCTTAATTCCTTTCGCCACGCCTCCTTCTCGTCTTCGCTCATACCGTTCTTTGGTTTCTGGCCGCCTATGTCGATATAATTATTCACCTTATCCCTCGCTGTGGCGACCTTTTCTCCAGCAGATCGTCTCGGCTGTCTCTGTAACCGCATGTCCACAGGGGGCGGCTGAAACTTTCCTCTTAAGCCCGGAGCAAGCGGCTTTTTGGCATCATCTAGCATTCGAAGCACTGTATCTGCCGTGTTCTCCTCTCCCGTCCACGCCTGCGCTGATGCGATGTATCGCGTGCCCACGCCTGCTGATGATGAGAGGTCGGCTTCTGCAAGTGCGCTTGCATGCTCTGATTTGAAATTGGCATCGGCGATCTTGTTCAGAAGCCTTTCCTTGAGCTCATCCGAAAAGCCCGCGTCTTCCACAGCTCGGCGTCCAGCTCTTCCACCTGTAAAGAGGGCTTCCTCTGTAGCTTCTTCCAATCGCCGAGCCATCGGACCTGGCTCCTTGGCCGTAGGGAAGTCATCTTTTTTTGTTTCGTCATCATTAGTTGCCTTGTGTTGTTGATTCTCGTCTTGAGATGCACCAGCTTGGGTTGAGTAGCAGCTGGGTGGCAATGCCCTTGGTTGGCGAGATACTTGAAGGCAACGTCGGCAGATAACGGGCGTCCGACGAAGAGAAATAGGCATTGTTGCGCTCTCCTTTTTTGCTCAAATAAATTGCGAGTTAATAGAAAGAAGGAACTGAAGACAATGAGACTGAGTGTTGATGAGTGAAGTTGTAATGACGGCAATGAAGTTGATGGAGCTATTGATTAGTCACCCGCTCTGGAGCCCGTGGCCACACGACGCAAGTCGATAAAGTGAGACGTTATAGAATTCACGCAAACCTCTTTAAATATAACTGCCTAGATTATACTTAATAAAAAAACTCTGACTTGTACAGCTCTCTCAAGGTTCTCCATAGTCAAGTAAGGGGTTGGGATACTTTGGTAGGTCATCCTCGTTGGACCGTAGGCACGGTACATTGCCACTCATCACTGGTGCAAGATCGGCTTTCATTGACTATCTCTAACTAAAAGCCAGCTTATCTCGACAGCGGACTATACGTGATTATGATTGAATAGGTAGTTCGTCTTCCTCACCATGTAAAACTCTGCCAGATATCGGCTCCAAAAATGACTTTTCTAGCCTTAACTCAACCATCACCAATCAAGACTGGGCGCTACAACAAATGGTTGAAAGCAATAGCAAGCAGAAGAGCAAGTACCGAGCTCACAGAGGGCTTGGCATGAGGTGCAAGGTCCTCCTCATCTTCTTCTTTCGTTTCGTCATCAGGCTCATCACCCGGGTCTTCGTCCGAAGGGTCCGTTTTCAGCGTCCAGGTACTGCTGCTGTTGCCATGAAGCTTACCGCTCGCCAGATCAACGGTGGCTGTGGAACCAAGTACTTTACCATTTTTACCCACTGCGACAGCTCGGGCGAATCTGGGATGAGACGACCCTTCTAGCCAGATTTCTGTTTCAAAACCAGAGCGAGTTGAATTTGCGATGAGCCTGCGGGACGAAGTGACGTTTCTCTCATCCTGGCCAGCATACTATTACAAAGTCAGTCACTATCCAAACATCGATTTAGTCAGAGAACGCACCACCTCCCATCTGTGGACTTGAGTATCGCCGTTCCAGGATAGGTATATAACAGTGTTCGATGTTGTTTCCCCCGGAGGCGAGGAAGCGATGGAAGGACCCCACGGTGGCCGGCCGATCCAGTCCATCTTCCATGCACGATAAACTGACATATCGGCATCTAAATCGCCCTGTGATTCGTGTGGCATCACTCCTCGCTGGATGTCCAGAACGACCGTTCCATTGGGCGCATATTCTGTTATGCCAGGATTCGCACCCCAACCGACAAGGAAGTTGCCATTATCTAGGCCTTGAACACTTCCTCCTGAACCAGAAGAGATGTTCTGGGGGTGATAGAACTCATGCAAGAGCTTGACTGTCATTTCCTCATAGTCGAGCTCCACAACCACTCCACGAGAACAATTCCCTCCGCTACATGACCCAGTTTCGGTGATGTGATTGTCGAAGAAGCTGAGCCGGCTTTGGTTATTTTGTACGAATCTCGCGTTGTATTGATGGGCAAAGTTGGTTGCATCTCCGTTGCTGAGGTCTTTGAACTGGTTGCGCTTGCCTCCAAGAACCCACCGCGGATTCAGAGTATCTGCTTGCAGCAGGATGATTGCTGACAACCCCTTGGATGAAACCAGGTAATGGCCTTTGATGGTCTATCTCTTGTGAGTAACGTAGCACATCAGGATTCTAAGAAGGGGTATGTACCTTGTAGACACTGTCCAGATGGAACCAGTCAAAACCTTCGCCCCCCATGAACGTCGTCTTGGGGTTGTATTTAACCAATGTGTCAGTAATGTTGACGTGGTTGAACGACCTCCACACGTTGGTAACTCTGTTAGTATGAAGCTCTACTTCTTGGAAGATGGAATCGCTCAGCCAGCCGTCGATTTCTCCCCCAAGAGCGGTCATGTTGTATCTGACATCCTGGTACGCAGTCATGAGGGCAGTGTCCTGGTGTGTGAATTCAAAGTCGTGAATGTTGGCTTCCGTAGCCCCCAAATCAGTAATTGATACAGTCCATTTCTTTTGGTAGAAAGCATCAAAGGCATGGCAGCGGTCGCCCTCGATGAAGGTGAGATACTTGCCACCACTCTTGACTTGAGCGCGAGCATCGAAAGTTCGCTCGTACTTTATATCGGCATATACAAGACTGAGGTCCTTGCTTGAGAAGATGACAGGCCCTGATTTACCCTCATGCTCCATGGTAAGGAAGAGAAAGCCAGAGTCATCGACGAGATTTGGCTCAAAGGTATTGACTTGGAATAAGGGTGCAACGACATCTGAAGAGCGAAAGGACTGCGAGGGGAATTGGCCTAGGTCACCATTGTTGTATGCCCCCAAGTCGCCGATGAAAGGTTTGTCCGCAAAGGACAAGGCGGTTAGCCAAGCAAGTGCTGACGCCCGTACAAACATGAAGGAATGCATCTTGGGAGGAAAGAGTGAGGACGTAGAAAACAAAGGAAAGGCTGCGAGTTACGGCCAAAGCAAAGAATTGAAGGTTCCAAGAAGACTCCAAAAGGGCTCCAAAGGGGTTTTTGAGGGAGGACGAAGAGGAAGAGGTTTAGATCGTCGATGTGTTGGTGTAGGACAAGAGTTTCAAATACCTTCCACAGAGGACGATGAGTTTGGGCATGCCATGAGATTCGTCGTTACTCCAAGTGGCAGTTAGCAGTCGCACTGAGTACCATCGCTCTTTCCTTCCTGAAGCCCGATGTTGTAACGTCAACATGAGGGCTGGGAAGAGGCAGGTGCCTCTCAACGCCTTCCAATCGACACTAGATTTGAGTATGGAAGGAACGGCATGGAAGGAAGGGTATGGTATAAGTCTCCACAAAAAGTACGTGAAATTGTACTTGAGCCTCAAGAGCCGGGACATTCAAGGCAACTCTTTATCCGCTGACATATCTGCTGCAATGTCCGATCCATGTTGCTCGTAATCATCTAAAAGTACATGAACAACAGCTCCGGGGCTGCAAGCATCGATAATTCCCATACATAGCTCCGCAACACCATTACTACCTTTTTGATCCGCCCTTTTCTCCTTGATGCAAGCTTATGTCCGTGGCCCAGGCTTATCCACAAGGCCTGCGGCTCGCACCGATATCGTTGGTATTTATATCCAGTTCCAATCCAACTCCTCATTCCAGGGTGTATCAATATGAAAACGCTTCGACTTCATTTTAATCATTCGTAACAAAGGCAGGGCGACACTTCCTATATCCGCCCTCCCTCGAGGACTTCTCGCTCAAGGATCTCAATTTGTCCGTATTCACCAGTACGTCGTCGCTCCATAACCCAGCGTGTAGCGCCGCTGTCCTCCTCTTTTGTGTATGATATACTATCAGCTGAGCTCTTATGTCGGTGGCCCATACCGGGATGCTTCGTACTCGAGGCAGATTCGGCCAGGCTAGCCCTATTGGAAAGCTCCAGTGGGCTCACCATAGCTGACGGCGGCATGCTCTCCTCAGAATCAGATATCGGCGAGATGGGGTTCTCGTATGACTTTGATGTGGGCCTGCTAACGTTCAGAGGGGCTATCTGAGTATCCTCTTTAACTCCCGTCTCGAGTTTTGGCAGTTGCGGAATAGGAGGCGGAGATAAGGTCAAGTCGGGGATACCACTCGTTATTGTTGGGCTTCCCGACACGCTCACGTTGTCTGTTTCGTGGCTAATGGTGGACAACACTGAATTTTTTCGGGTGTTGAGAGTTGCCGCGCTCATGAGACTAGGGCCCCATGGCGAGCTGGACAAGTCACCTCTTTCTGAGCGAGGGGAACCATTTTGGCTGGACGCAAGGCTGGCTTGAGAGCCTCCCCATGCTCTAGATCTTAGGCGCAGCAAGGCAGACAAGGTCATTTCATCTCCACGATCGCCCATGAGGGCAAGTTGAGCAAGGCCGGGGCTTTGAAGTGGTGTTCCTCCGCCAAACCCAGGCATCCCCCCAAAGCTCATCATAGAGTTTCTGTTAGAATACTCGGATCGCTCCGTGATGGGTGTCAGATTTGGCTCCCTCGATACCATGCGTCCGCTAGTCGTGCGATCCAGGCCACCCTTGGGGCCAAAGAAGCCACCGTTGGCATATTCATACTCGACTGAGCCAGGTCCATGCTGTTGGTTAGTAGGAGCTGAGTAAAAGCCAAACTCCTGGCCGTACCAACCGTCACAATCGTTGGCTAGAGCACTTGCATTGGCCTCAGCAATGATGGCATCATCGTCGAGCTCAAATTCAGCCATGTTCTCATAAGACTTGTTGTAGTCGCCGTAATCGTCGAAATCATCATAGTCGTACTGCTGAAAGGAATTTTCACGTTCTGGTGTGTTTGGAGAATGGCTTGGCTCGGACAGGATCGTGTCACCAGGCGGAGGTGACGAACCTCGCTGAAACTTGCCCGACGCTGCAGCCTTGTACGCAGCCGCAGCGAGGGCGGCTTGGTATGCCGCCAAGGTGTCACCACCCGGAGGTGATGCTCGAGGCAAGACTGGAGATCCAGAAGGGGAACTAGCATCAGGGCTGTCTTGAGCAGCTTCAACTTCGGTGACCGGCTTATCGTCGACGCTAAGTACTGTCGACGCCGTGGTCTTAGAAACCTCCGAGTCCGCAGAAAAGCCTGCTGTTGTATCTGATGTTCGATTGTTTTCGTCTTGCTTTGCACGCTTCAACGATTGTGCATGAGCAAAAGCTCCCGCGATTGGCCGACCAAATTGATCGGTATCATTGTTATCAAAAATTGATTCATCAAAAGGGGTATCATCCCATTCTGGAGGAGCAGCAAGGTCCTCAGCAAATTCGTTCCTCTCAAACTCCAGCATGCCATCATCATAATAAAGCTCGTCGTCATTCAATGAGCGGCCCGTGTTGATGGGGGGCAGGTCATGGTTCTTCTGGAATGCTGCCTCATTCTCTAAGCTGGGCACCCTCGGAACATCCAGGCCTTGGATCCCCAGCCCGCCCGCCTGCATCTCTTGGCTTATTTGCTGGTCGAGGGGGAGACTGGGAGATAACCCCCCAAGCATATTCGGCGTATATTGGCTCATAGCGTAGCCAATTCGATTGCCATCAGTGTCCCTTGGTGTCGGCATGAAACCTGCACTGCGTGGGCTTGTCAACGATGATGTAGGCCCTGATCGTTGAAAGACAAAGCCAGAAAAGTTTTCTTGGTCATTATCAGGGTCATCTTCGTCCAGATTGTCGTTCAAGTTTTCCTCCAAGGTGTATTCGGCATTCTCATCTAGAGGGTCATCCAAGTTGTTGTTGAAGCCATCATCCATATCGTCAAAATCATCACCAACCATAGGAATCTCCTCTTCAAAGCCATCGTCTTCCATCATCGCGTCATAATCGAATCCGTCGTCATCAAAATCGTCAAAGCGCGAATCTCGAGCCGCAGGAACTTCAGCAGTCTTCTTTTCAAGTTCTCGTTGCCGATGCCTATCTTCTAGAAGCTTTTCTTGTTTAGCAGCACCAATCATATCGAAGCTAAACCTTGACGATGTACTCTTCATATGTCGAGGTATCGCCAATGGTGTATCTTTGCCCGATAACCCCGATAGTGAAGGGCCTCTTGAGCGGCCCGCCCGCATGGAAGCTGACGATCTCTCGTGCATAGAAGCTTCGCCATCGATCAACCGTGAAGCTTGCGGTGATCTTGGCTGAACAGAGATTGGACCGTCATCTTTGGGAGGGACAGGGGGTGCCTCTGGCATGGCAGGCACATCGATACTCGCAGGGACTTGAACTGCGGCAGAGGCGGTGCTTGGCGTCATTCGGAGAGCTCTTGAATCTTGTGAGTAATTAGAATCCGAGGCATTGCTGGGCTCCCGTTGGGTGGTTATCGATGCTGATTGAGGAATCTGATCAGGCTGGGTGGCCGAGGGGTTTGGAAACCTCTCCTGAGTGGGAAGAGGGGCGGAATTTGGCACTGGTGAAGTGATTGAAGGTTGTGCGTTGTCCTTGTTGGGTGCATTTTTCTTGGGTCGCGGCGCACTAAAGTCATGAACTCGAGTTCCCATGATGCGAGGATCATATACCGGGTCCTCCCTCTGCTTAGCCAAAGGTATCGGGTGCAAGTCAGGAACATGTTGGCTGTTTTTGCGCCTCATCAACAATGTCGACATGGGTTTCTTGAGAAACGGTATGCCTTTTTTAGGCTTTGGGTTCTCGGTGTTGCTCGTTGTTTGTGTAAGCGAAGGCAGTTCTGTAACAAGACGGGTACCTGCAGGACGGCGACCAGTAGGCGCAGCGGCCGAGTGCTGAAGTTCTGTAGGCGTACTAAAAGAAGATGCAGCTTTCGTGTTTCTCAAAACTTGTGGAGATGGCCGCAGAGGAGGATTGTTTGAGCCCAATGCTGGCTGAGAGACTGAATGTTGTCCAAGCAGACCAAGCCCTCTTCCACCATCCATAACATCAACAGCTTGGGCGGCCATGTCGCGCTGATATTTCTTGAGAGCGACACCACCGATGAAACTAGATCCTTTGGACGACGTTTTGGAAGTCTGTTGCAGCGGCCGAGTATCTATCTGGCTTGTCGCATTCTGGCGACTGTCCAGCGATTTTCCAAGGTCTTCTGTGGTGACGCGGGCTATAGGTGGTAAGGTGGGAGGCAGGTTGGACGAGTTCGATGAGGTCGGGCGCAATTCTGGGGAGAGGGCATCGGGAGAGAATGGCACAGGGTGGCCGGTAGGTGAAGTAGGATATTGATCGGGAGAGGGCGAAGCAGGATTCGACGGCCCTCGCCGGTGGAACCGCAGATGGGACAGCATACCGAGGACCGGGCTTTGCGTCGAGCTGAGTGAATCAAAATGTCGACGGCGGTTGGGGTGGGGGGCAGCTCGGCAGCGTTCAAGGTTGCGTAAGATGCTGTACGTAGCCGATAGCGAAAGAGGGAAAAAAGAGGGCAGCCTACCCGTGGGGCAGCATCCGATGGTGTGGTGTAGGGCGAAGCAGCAGTTGAAGCGATCGAGACGCGCTCATGACTCAAGGGGTCGCAGTCGCAAGAGACAATGTCAACATGTTGGTCGATAGGCTGCAGCGGAGGGAGGGTATCGATAGTGGGCAGCAAGGGAGGATAAGTTTGTTTCTAAAGGCGCGATGCAACAGTACAGTACCCAAGGATGAGGCTGATGCGATGCTGAGGGGTTCGGTCGTATAGCGAAATAAGGCGGTTTGTCGTGGAGCGTGAAAGAGGTGCTGTGTTGTTGGGAAGAGGCTGAGGCTGAGGCAGTCCCGACACAGTCCCAAATGATAACCTAATCGACCCGATCCAATGCGTGGTTGGTGACGGATTTACGGTTTCAAGGCACCCGACTCGACCAAAATCCCGGCCAGGATGAGTTGCACGTGCATAAGCCGCTTATAGAACATAGAACGACACCTGACGCGGCCTTTTTAGTCAGGACTCAGTGGAAAGACACAGGGAAATAATGGTTCAAGAGTACGATGGGAAATCGCCAGGTTTAGACATTCATACATGGTAATTAGGGATCAGTTACAAGAGAAGCTCTGATCAGACTAAAGAGTTACGGTAGTTAGTTAAAGCTTGGAATTGAGTTGGGCCATGATATGGTTGGTGGTGGGGCTGGCAAGGTAAAACCAGGCTTTGCGCCAGCTCTATAAAAAGAAACCCCTCCAATACCTACCTATATCTCTTCTAATTAATAGGAGCAATAACAATCAATGGTGCGTTCATCTGTCCTCTCGGTCAGAGGCATTTCTCATCCAGTGCATCCCTTGCTTTTGCGCAAAGGGCAGCTTTAATCGCCCTTTACTCAAGAGCCTGCTCCCTCATAAGCTTCTTCGTTTTAAGTGGTAGCAAGAAAAGTCTATGACTCTACACAATGGGTCTCGGCCTAACTATTGTTTTGCTCTCATGGACGTCTTAGACACATTATTATTATAAGACAGAACTTATGCGCTTAGATAGTTTATATATATCCTGGCTCTTCCTGCTCTTCTTGTTTTAATTTCCGAACCGCGAGCCCTCTCAATTCCTGCATAAAGGAGGTGCCTCGCTGAGAAATTATATCTTGAGTTCTGTCATTTCATCTGACTTTAGCTAGTAGAAAGTATTCTTTTCTAAGCTTAAACTCTACATCAAATGCTTGTGCTAAGCAAGGGTCTCCCAGTTGTGTCTTTGCAATGTTGGGGTAGCTATAAAGCTAGTTCCCAAGAGGAGAGGTGACAGCCTTCTAGTTAACAACCAAGCATGTATGGGATGAGGGTGTAACTATTAATAAACCGTGAGGTGGTATTTGCAGTGTAAAATAATTATCGTTTGAATTTCGTTGTGTAATAGTCTTTCGGGTCGCCTGAAGCGGCAAAAGAACAAGTGGAGTCTTTTGTCAGTAATCGTTGATTGATCCCTGTATGAAAATGCCATAATTTGCACATGGCATGTATGGATAATTATTATAAATAGTTGGGATAGACGACATCTGTGTATTTAACTCGTCAACATGCGCACTCATCTGAGCCACATATGGGTGAGATTACAGAGAGGCCGAGCCATGAGCTGCTTCAAGCGTGATGAGCAGGGCACTTATGTTTTCCGGTAACTTTCGCGCAAAAACTGTGATGACTGGCGCAAGGGGAAAGGCCCAACATATCGATCAAACTATTCAGCGGAATCGAAAGGCATGCAGTAGTCGGGTTGGAGACTGTATGATTCTTGGCGGAAGCTTGTATCCAATGGAGGAGCCATCCATACAGGGGAGTTGCTGATCTTTAGAATTCTGTCTTTCATATTGTAGCTGCTGATGAAATGCTGATAGCTTCAAATGTCATGTGTAGCATGGCAAGATGTTTTTAGTACTGTACCAGGAAAATAAATGCAGTTTCTGGGCAGACCTCACCACATAAGCCCACTTTTAGCTACTGTACATGCTGTACCCGAGCGTCCCGCTTTAGATCTGGCTGATGACGTATCTCATCTCCCGTTCCTCCAGGTTTACCTCGATGAGACTGGAAAGACGATGATTGAGAGGGAGAGGAACGGAGATGAAGGCGTTGACACGAGGAGCTGTTCGCTTTGTGTTGGACGAATATACGTACTCCTGTACAACAGGTGCATCGTTACCTTTTGAGGCATGAAGTTTGTCTCGTGCTTTATTACCGTTTACGGCCGACAAACATCACCTCTGCAAAACATAAACGGCTTTTCTCACACGTCCCCACAAACTTGTCAGTGTGACAATCCATCATTCTTCTTATGAGGGTGTTCATCATCCTGTTATCAGGTCCTTCATTTGTGGCTTTGGCTCTAGGCGGCGCCAAGCCCGGCCGACAAGAATCCACTTGCTGACGACGCATTTCTTGCATGCAATCAATTTACGGATTTTCAGCTCTGAAGCCACAACCCGACAACGCAACGGATTGATCATGTGTTATATGTGTCGATCAAGACAGACAAAGACACCCGGGATACGGCACCGGGATGTGGGTATAAAAAAAGGCCGAAGGGCTTCCGCAGTGACGTGGTGTCTCCCGTCGTCTTTCGAAATCGTCGGGTTCTGGGTAACCAACTGGCTGAAACAGACGAGCCGTTGATTTTTTACATGGTAAAAACAACACATTTTGAGGCTGTAATTCCACTGTTTACAGGGGTTTCAACTCGGTCGGATTGGATGCTTACGTCTTCCCATCCCATCCCTGAATGGATCGTTTACGTTGTCCTACGGTATCAATTCCAACGTGAACAAGTTCTTGGCGATGACAATTGGACCTGTCAGCCCAGATTCTACATACACAGGAGAGCTCGCTCACCCCGGATTCCGCCCCTAATAAGCAGCTTATCCCCCGCTGAACCCATCCACACTGAACTCGTTTCCAGCCCTATTGCCTGCAACTACAGTTAGCTACCGTCCGCACTGCATCTCTTCATATTCCCATCCGAACTTGACCTATAATTTCAACTGCAAACAGAGCTGGCATTCTACCGTTATATCCATTCCTCACCTTTCACCGAATCCGTTAGCTATCAAGTCCAGACGTCGCCGAACTTCCGTCTTCATCCACCTCTCCACGCCTCGCCCAAACCTTGTCACTTGCTCCCACTGACAACATTCCATTCGACGTCAATATTTGATCATTTCAACAAGCAAACCCCACGAATCTGGTGTTCTAGATTGAATATACCGGTGCAAGACCTATCATTTTTATTTTTATTTCTACTTCTATTTTTTTTTAATCATTTTTCATCTTGTCGCTATTCTCCGTTCTCCCCGCGTTCCTCCCACTAATGGCCCCTAACAAGTGGTGATTTCGCATCCTTTCATCCCCGGCTGATGACCGTTCATTATGATTCATACATTATGGAAATCACCCGCCGGGCTCGATCATTCACTTCCGAATCGTCGTGACAGCGAGGAATCGGTGATAAACAGACTCGGTGGGAAAGATCTGGTTGTCTTTTGTTCTTCTCGCGTGTGGCGCGGTGCGCCCAAGCTGATGCTACAAATATTCGCCATCTTTTTCGCCAGCTTTCTCATTTTTGGTGTTTTACCAGATCGATTATCAGGTGGACAGCTCGCTAGTGGTTACGGAGGGTTGTTTTCCTGGGGAAAGCATGAGCCAGAGCCGGAATCGAAGTTGAGGATCGTGGTGTTTGGCTCGCCTGATGTTGTGGGGAGTGTCAAAGACCCGAAGCGCAGATCATGGACAGAAGAGCTATGCGATCAGGTAATGCCGCCGAAGCTAGGTTGCTGTGCTTTCTAACGTGCATATAGCTCCAATGCAGCTCGCACGTATCTTTCATCACAAAAAGTCAACCAAACAGAGGCCTCCTCAGCAACAGCCTCTATGCGAAAGGGGTTCAGAGGCTTCTCGACGTTACTCAACACACAGACGTAAAACAAAAGCCAGCCCTCGATTTTGACTACATCCACGAACAATATCCAGCTCCTTTCCGAGTCTCAGACCTGTCTAGTCAAGTGCAGAGCTTTCTCGATATGCCGCCACCAGACGATACTCCTCGTGAAACGCTATGGATCTTCAGCTTTGGTACCTGGGAGATCTGGAATATGGCAGCGATGCCGAGAGCGGAATCGGAAGCCATCATCAGTTCCATGGTCAAGGTTATTCTTGATCAGGCCGAGTTGCTCTACCAGAAATCACTGGACCCAGTCTCCAACGCCTATTCTGACTTTTGGACAAACGCGACCGAGGCACAGATTAGAGATCTTACAGCACCCGGTGCTTTGGATAAAGTCGACAGGCGCAAGTTTGAAAGCTTTCGTATACTGGCTCCCATGATATTCGACGTTTCACTCACACCCGGATGGCGAAGCCGCTCGAAGCCGCCAGCGCCCAACAGCTTGGCGGAGCAAACACGAAACGCTGCGGAACTGACAATGTACTGGAATCAGGAGATCGACTTTGCAATTGCTGAATGGAAAGAAAGGACAACGAAATCGCCCAAGACCATCAGCTCAGAGGAGGGTCAAGGGTCAAACAAGAAGAGAAGCGACAATACCGAGACTGCCGTCCAAGGTGAAGCAACAAACGGGAATGACCGCGTTATTCAGGCCCCGTACCCCATGCGCAATGGTCTGGCCCTTGACATTGGAAAAGAGGTTCTCAACGTAATGAAAGAGAATGCAATGAGGCAGGCGGCAGTTGTGGACATGAAGGGACGCGGAGGAGGCTCGGATAGCAACGCTTCGATGCAATTCTCCGACATCTGGACGCCATGCGTCAATGCCGAGACAGCGGATTTGTCAGTGGAAAAGCCAAAGATGGCTTTGGAATGTGAGGATGCCAACGACCACTTGTTCTACGATTCCTTCACCATCAGCCAAAGAGCCATGAAGGGTGTAGTGAAGGCACTGTTGGGAGAAATAACGAAGGAACTGTTTGACACCAAGGCCAAGGGAGGTTGGTTATCGGGAGGCTTGTAATTAATTCGGCGCGGAGCGTGCATATCAGTATGTTTCACATTTCGCATTCGACATTGGTATCGGTTAATACCCATGGCACATAGAGGAAAAGCATGGGATTGTGCACTGCACTATTAGAGACAACATGGGCGGTTGGCGTTTCGGAGTACATCTCTCTTGAGCTGAGAGATGGATATACACACAATGGAAGGTTTTAATTCATCGTTTATGCTGCAGAGCATCTGTTCTTGAAATAACCATGGTCTAGTTGGTTGTCGCTTTGACATCCTTGGCCGAACCCTGAATAACAAACAAGCAAGGGGTTCTCGTCAACGCCTCTCCCGGAGCCATGGATCTAAAATAAATATACGAGGGAGTAAGGTTTGGCGGGTACTAGCCGCTGCATTACACCGTCTAAATCTTAACTACAGTACCTGTCAAGCATACCTGGCTAGCTACTGTATGTAATATACCCATGAAGAGAGCTAGAGTTCGATTCTCTATAGTATATCTGTGGCTTTTGAGGTCATGTTTAGTAACGGCCAGTGTGACGTAATACAGGCCGTTGTAAGACTACCTACCTACCTACCGACCTAGGTATGTACGTACGATCGATCTTATAGATGACCCCTGTATTTTGGATCAACCAGACCACCGACCTATTAAGAGCTCGTGCAGTAAGTATATGGATGATACATAGCATCATAATATCGATACTCTATTCTTGTTTCAATAGTGTAGAGCACAGCCCGCTGCAAGCCTCGCCCCAATCATCCACACACCCCTCCACACACACACGCAGATCAACTCTAACGTCTCTCCCCCTCAGCAACTGGGCATAGCGCCCACGCGGTTAAGATCCACCCCCCACAAGCCTAAAAAGATCGGCATTGCTTAGTATCACGCAGCGACGTCACCAGACAAAGACAATTCACCATCGCCATGTCTTTCAGCCTTGTTCCTTGAACTGCATCTTGCAGTATTTGATTCATGTACCATGAGGTCACGGATACTAGGCAGAGATGGGCTAGGCCTCGAAGCGTCTGTCCAGCAGTTGCCTGCCTTTTTTAACACGCGCGCGCCTTCTATTGCTTCATGTCTCGCCCTTGGCTGAGACTATGACTCTTGATCCTTCTCTGTAAGGTACCCTACTTTACGAGACTGCGTAACGACTTTGCCTTCGGTATAACTTTGACAATACCGTAACGGTTTGTCTCGCTGCCTGCTCTTGCGGTCGATGCCCCCTTGAAACCTGACCCAGACACCCACGCGACCCTGCGACTCCTGATACAGCCTCGTTGTCCCAGTCCTACGACTCATTACTCTTTGCACGCGACCACATTTATCGCCTTCAGTCTATCTTTTGCACCAAAATCGATATCATATAACTGCAGCTCGCCTCCGCTCCCGCTCCCGCTTCCAAAATGGCAGACAACCTGGATCTTGATCCTCGCGCATCCGCAGCCGACATGCAACTGCGTACTCGAAGAGCCCGGGATTTTGACAAGGTCGAGCATGACCTCCCCGACCCCAAATCTGCCGCTTTCCAGAAAACTCAAGTCGCCGCCCTCGCAGCGCCGGTAAACGTCTCATCATGGCTTTCGCGCATGGCAGGCTGGAACCCTTTCGGCAAGGCCGTCGATGGCGGCGACATAGTATGGCTGATGGATAACACGGCGTACCGCAACCCCGAGACGGACCAGTGGGAGGCCGAATTCGTCGCTGCTGTGTTTGAGAACGAACCAAAGTGTCGTGTGGCGGACATGGTGTCCGGTATCGCTTCGACGCTGGGCCTGGCGGATGATGCAGCTGAGCGCGATGTGATTGAGAAGAGGCTCATTCCGTTTCTTTGGGACATCCAAGCGGCGAGGGTTTTCTGGCTCGAGCATAGGAAGAAGGAGATCAAGCTGGGGCCCACGAGTCTCAACGGTATCACCACGAGTGTTGAATCCGTCGATCGCTATCATAAGGGATCTGTCGTTGATGCGACAGCGCTGGTGCCTCAGGGGGTCAAGGGCATTCTGGATATGCAGACATATTATGCTGGGCCGGAAGGCTGGGCCATTGTTTCAGGCTAGTTCCCTCGATCGTCTTTCCCATATGCAACTAACAGGATTTAGACGTCGACGACACCATCAAAGTCACTCTGACCAGCGACCCCCTCGGCATCCTCAAGTCCACCTTTGTCGACGAGCCAACTCCAGTCCCCGGCATGCCCGAGCTATTCTCAGATTTGCAAAGTCTCCTTCCCCGCGACACCCCTTGGTTCTATCTGTCGGCATCCCCGTACAACCTGTATCCTCTGCTACGGGACTTCCGCGATCGCTTCTATCCGCAGGGCCAACTTATCCTGCGTGATTCGAGCTGGCGTACCGTGGCGGGCTTGTTGTCGGCGCTGACAACAGGGACGGAGGAGTACAAGGCGGACCGCATGAAGAAGATTCACTCGTGGCTCCCAAAGAAAAAGCTCATCCTCATTGGAGACTCGACACAATCCGACCCGGAGGCGTACGGCGAGATGTAAGTAGCCCGGCTCTACACCATGATCCTTGGCTAACCCTCTTTCAGCTACCGAGCTTTCCCAGGCTGGGTCAAGATGATCCTCATCCGCAAAGCTACCGACGTTGCCGCTGTCGGTATCGAAGAGAAGAACCAGCTTGAGCGCTTCGAAAAGGCATTCAAGAAGATACCGGTCGAGGATTGGCATGTATTCGAGGATCCGAGCGAGTGTAGGAACATCGTGAGGGATGCTCTTCGCAGGAGGAAGTGAGAGAGTTATTGTACTGTGTCTCTGTGCTACTATTTGCTCTTCATCCCTTCAGGTTTGTTTTTGATCAAGGATATACGGTGTTTGCTATTATTGGGTTGCTATATGGGTATTGGTATGGTTAGGACTGACAATACGGGTATGAGTATGGATTGTAGGCTGCGCCTCGGCTCTAAATATGCTGTTGTTTTGTATCTGTTGTTTGATTACTACCTTTTTAACACTGTGACATTCATCTTTGAACGGTACGAAACTCACTGAACTGTCCGGAGAAAGTAAATACAGAACTTTACAAGATTTAGCCACAGTACGCAGTGAGCCCCGTCTCATGAGTATTCTTGGCAGATGAGCAAGAGAATCAGTGAAAGAGATGGCGATAAAAAGACACCACACCAAGTATTCAAGAGGCTTTTGGCAAGTTGTTAGTGGCAGATGAGCAATTTCCAACACATGTTACTATGGGAATGGGATTAGACGGCCCGGGCATGTACATTGATACCCGTCTGCCAAGGTCGGGCCTATGACTGGTTGGTAATCTGTCCTTTATCTTCCTTTGCCATCAATGCTCGTAAAGTCTATAACCCAAATCATAATCACCACTCCCATCCTTGATTATCTCCAACAATGTTGTTCAACCAGAGAACCTCGTAGATTTCCGCTACCCCTCTCCTACCGGGATATATTCCATAAACAGCTCAGCTCAACATTACTGCACCCGGCGTCTTGCAAGGCCGACCGAGCCGTCTCTAGCATCCAGGGGGCCAGAACGAAGTCAGCCTTGATGTGCTCAGCCGCTGCCAATCGTGCAAATGCGCCTTTGCAGATATTCTGTGCTACTTTAGTACTTTTGTATATTGAAACCTTGATAACGAGTTGCTGGCACGTCCTGCACAAGGCGTCGAATGCATGAGCCATCGCGACTTCATCTAGCTTAAACACACTGAGACATATTTTGATGGGTGGAAGAGGACACCGTCGTCGAGTGTGTACAAAGTTCTCGAGGAACCAGGTCAAGCGATCTGGGTGAAAAAAGACAAACTTGCATGTCCTGTATAGTACTTCGACGGCTTCTCTGTGTCTGTAGTTGGCTGTCAATATGATGCTTCCAGATGACCCGAAAGATTGTCGACTCACACAAAAGAGCAAGTGCGGAGCAATTCCAGAGGAGGTCTGGAATACTCTGAATATGCCAAGTGACAAGAATCGGGCCTCGGCGGCATATGTAAGACGCACCGATAATTTCCAAAGAGCTCGGTGTATATCTGGATACGCAACTCAGCTGGGAGCTGCGTAAGAAACGAACCCTTTTGTTCTTTTTCTCCCATCCCAGAATGCTGAACCAGGCTGCTTGAGGATATGTCTGTAGTAACTTGGGCGGGATAAAGGAGAGAATGCTGTATGTGAGCAGGAAGACATGACGAGCAAAGCAATGGAAGCACCCCGTCAAGTAAAAGATTGATACGCTTTGCAAAACACGTGTGTTGATTGATGTCAGAGTTTCTGTTTGTTATTGCGCTTATAAAGATACTCTGGTCGTGTGAGAAAGTATAAGCAACTACTTCCAGAGTCAAAGACAAGACCTGAAGAGAGTATCTTAAAACATGTACCAATATTCCTCATCGTCCGAGGGCTCGCCAAAACGCTGTTTCCGCAGCTCCGTGGGGTCCTCGTTGTAACTTTCGATAGGAACATGACTGAGTCCCATCACCTCACTCTCGAGGGTAAAGCCGGATGGCAACATCCATGTGATATGAGCGCAATGCGAAAGTGGCGCCCACCATTTCTGGCATCTCTGCAGCGTCGTTGTTAATGGTTTACTGCGATATTGCAATTGCCGTGCAGTCAGAGACAGTCGTATTCGCACGTCTATATTCTTGATGGTTTCGGAGAAGACTATCTTGGCCAAATTGGCAAGAATGCTATCAAAATATATGATCGAGTTCAGTGCATCAACGTAGGATTCCAACGTTCTGACCGGGCGCGTATAGTTTGATGCTATAGCTTCGAACATGGCAAGCTCTCTGGGAGGGTCTTGGAACATGAGTGTGTTGGAGCCGTAGAGAGTCGTGATACCTTCTTCAACGCTAGATGGGTTTCTATCAGCATCGAGTTCGAGTTCGAGTTCGAGTTCGACCAGACCAGTCCATCGGAAGCAACACTTGCGCCTGCTTACAAGTGAACAATATATTAGTAGAGAGATAGAGCCACTAGTGATGTCTTTCTTCGTGCCGATGAGGTAGAGCGTCGATGGTCCTGCGACAGATCTTGCTGGAGGGTCGGTTCTTGCGTTTGGCTGCCTTCGCTTTGTTGGAGTCGCAGTACATGATGTGCACCTTTCGACGCCCAAAGAGATGCTCATAAATCATCCGACGAATTCCCTCAGGTCGTCGCGTGAAGAAGTTGCCTTGTTGGCTTTCGCCCCATAGGAACAGAACCGCCATATCCATATTGGATGATGGAAGGATATTTCGCGAAGATGTTGTAAGT
Organism: Fusarium sp. NRRL 66182; assembly: GCA_013266265.1. Taxonomy (NCBI): domain Eukaryota; kingdom Fungi; phylum Ascomycota; class Sordariomycetes; order Hypocreales; family Nectriaceae; genus Fusarium; species Fusarium sp. NRRL 66182. The sequence goes on along the minus strand of JABFAK010000040.1, from coordinate 3,267 downwards.
GAATTACCGAGAGAGACAGACAAGAAAACAGGGGAAAATACCTGCTTACCTAGATAGCAAGATAGCAGCCCGAAATTAGCAAGCCCATGACACGGGAAAGGCAACTGTAGAACAATGGCCACTGTGCCCAGGCTTGGATGGAAGGCGGGGACGAGAGCAGGTGCGATGGAGCTGTGACACTCATACATGCCGAAACTACATGATAGGTAGGCAACTACCCTATTATCTGCTCATCCCGGCAGGCCTTGTTATGGATACAACAATGTGAATTATAATGAAATGCATCAGAGCTTTACTCAGTAGAGGCCTGTTGCGACGACAGTCAACGAGCCTGAGGCTCTATACAGTTCGTTCACGCTTATGCTAACGCTACCTATGATAGGTAGTTGATACGACAATAGACACCAAGCAAACTCCGGCCGAAACTTGTCTTGTCCTTTGATTGGATTGGCTTTCTTTAGGAGGAGGAATGCTACCTTGGTATCCAATCAGTTTCGATCAGCCATGTCAACGCCCAACGTCTAAAACGGCGACCATTAGCTTTCACGTCTGTCTGCCCCCGCGTCTAGGTACTTCTATCTCTACTAGCACTCCTCTATTGCGTCCAACGACCGTCTATTTTATATTAATTAAAAAGAGAGAAAGAGAGAAAGAAAGAAAAATGGCCGATGACAATTATACTGCTCCCTCTGTCATCACAGGCGGATGTCTGTGTGGTGCCATCCGCTACACGATCCACTTCAGTGAGGAATTCCCATGGCCACCAACCGTCAGTCCCCGTTCAATCACGTCAAGCCACTATTGCTAACTCATCCTCAAACAGTCTTCGTCATGCCAGTGTGAGTGCATAGCCACCCAGCTGTGGTAATAGCTGACAAGCAACCCAGGTACCATGTGTCGGAAATGGACATCCTCCCTCGTGGCACAATTTCTTGTCATCTCTCCCAAGCAGCTCAAGCCAGCGCTCAACTCGTTTCCATCATTCAAAGAATACACTTCTTCCCCTAGACGACATCGTGGCTTTTGCGGAGACTGTGGTACATCAATCGCGTGGCGCTCGGCCGACTACACGCCCATCTTTGATCTGTACTTGGGGACAGTGGATGAGCAATATCTGGTGGGGGATGGTCCTGTGGAAAAGACTCTTGCCACTCCGAATGGGACGCAATACTGGTTGAAGAACGTCATCCATGGCGTTACTGACAAACTCAGGGGCGGGAGAGAGTACCTCGCAGAAGGACCAGACGGTTTGCGCGATCTTGATACCCTCCGAGGTTCCAATGCTATGTAGCTGAATAGCCAATCAACTTACACTGATGTGATCGACAGGTCCGTGTTGAATGTTGGGATGCAGTAACCAGCGTAATTTCTATCTCGTATCAACCTCTGAACCCAAATTTGAGGAAAATAGGGAAATCCCGTACCAGGGGGGTATGCTTCAACAGCCAGGATGTGGAAAAGTATGATATAGAGCCTGGTGTAGGGTGGGAAACTACACATGTTGCAATACCACAACATGATTTGCATTGCCACTTGATCGTTCGTGATACAGAGTGTCACCAACTCATGAGGCGTGACCATCTATCTGTCTGTCTGGGACGCCGAAGACCAAGTTACTCACGTGTCAGTTTCTCCGAGACATCTACTGCGGTCATCTGCCGGGCGAATGGCCACCACCGTCGAAGACGCTCATTCTCACACCTTGAATCTAAGCCAGCAGCAAGACAGACAAAGAGGCAGGATGAAGATCTAGATATCGCTCATGTTGGCGTGATCACGACGTTTCTGGGGGAGATCCTGGCTGCGGTGGGCGCGGCGACACTAGAACCGCCTGTAAGCGTAGACCCATACTCTTTCTTCCCCTGCTCTCTTCAATTCGTTAACGCCAACAAACACGTCGCGAATCTGACTTGGGCTGGCCATGACTTTTGCCTTGTACCCTTTCCTTTCCTTGAAGCCTCGTATTCATCGTTTACTTTTCGACTGTTTACCCTATAGATCAGGACAATGAGACGAGGTACAGATTAGTTCCGTCTCTTTTGAGCTGGCACAAGACAAGTGACATTCACACAATGGGCGCTGTCGCCCTCTGTTTCAGCCATGTATGTATAAGCATCCCATTAGACAATGTCTTAGCCACAGCTGCAAAATGTCGCTATGAAACCTGGGATGAAACGCCAAAGTGAGTGCTATCAACGCCATTGGCAATATGTGGCGGGTGAATGAGTAATACGAGAATCTCATTTCGGACATGCATGATTTCGGTCAGCTCAGACACCAGCTAGCAACGGACAGAGACATGGCCGATATGACTTTTGCCTATAGCCTTGGAGTAGAGGCATTTCGAAACACGGCGTGTCCGATGCTGGACGGATGCCCCCCAGTGCTAGGCCGATGTGAGGTTTTGTCTCCTTGCTGCTTGCATTGCGGTCTTCTTCTTCTTCTTCTTCTTCTTCTGTCTCTATAGCAAGCAACATTGTCGTCAATTTGGTGGCGTGTTGCAGCAGCCGAGGTACACATATGGGATGATTGGCCAAGATCACCACTGATAACCGCTGCTACATTAACGGCCCAAAGTGACATGGCGATCTATGTAAGCATAAAAGTGCAATTTCCACAAAGTTGATGATTTGCTCCGGGGTTGTAACCGTAGATAAACCCAAAAAACCAAAACAAAAAGAGAGGCCGACATTTGTTGGCTGACCAGCCATGATAGATAGACCATGTGCTAGACGGGCTGCCCGCCCCTGTCCCTTGCATTAGACATGTGCTTGATGCAACGACTAGGTAAGACGGGCTACCAACCTAATTGCTAGTGGCACAATCGGTTGAAGCTTAAAAAAAAACAACCAAAAAAACAACAAGTTATGTCCATCTCTCTTCGGGCCGGTCGCCTAAACGTGCCTTCTCCGTTTCTCTCTCTCTCTCTTGGTCGGACAAGACACAGATAAGACAGGAGAGAGACGGAACCGGGTAGACATTGGCTGAATTGACTCGCCTGCATACGCCAACAAAGCCATCGCTGCTGACACCGACAATACTACGCATAATGATTCGTCGTCCAGCCTCGGATCTGACCCCCCCTTTTTTTTTTCTCTCTCTCTCTCTTTTTCTGTCTGTGTGACGGTCTGTGCATTAGCTTAGCTGACCACAAGGGGGATACTTGGCCGACAGGGGTCATTTATTGGACAGCAAAGTGATAGAGCCAACTTCAAAGCTGAAAGCTAACAACAAGCGACCAACGGTAAGAAAAGAAAAAAAAAAAAA